>LNAC01000039.1:8628175-8730979 GCA_002007465.1 Ailurus styani
TCTCTGCTCAGCAGGGAGCCTGCTTCCCCCTCTCTCTCTGCCTGCCTCTCTGCCTACTTGTGATCTCTCTCCCTCTGTGTCAAATGAATAAATAAAATCTTAAAAACAAAAAAAAAAGATAATTGTGCAGATAATTGAATGATGTACTTCCTTGGCTGCAGTGTTTACTCTAAGAGGTACAATAATATTAAGATTCCAACAACATCCATAAGATGCAAATTAATTAATGGATTCAAGCTGCATCTAAGTATTAGTACACATCTGTATTAAAATTAAATTATAAGGTAGATGTGTACAAACAAGATTATAGGCTAGTGTTTTTGTTTAAATTGGAGATGATATATTATTGATGTTACTACTAAAACCTTAAATAGAAGAAATAAGTATAGAAGTCCAACTAAAGAAAGTGCAACCAAGGGATGTTGAGAGACATATAAACAAAGACATTTTGGCCCTATATGCCTGATACTGCTAGATACAGAAATATATAATATTGCAGTATGCTATTGCTTGGAATATGTAGAAATAGTCTCTGAATTTCACATATCAATTAGCTGAATTAATTAGTTTCTTTGCTGTCATTTAGATGTATTTTTAAAGATAAAACAAAACATAGAAGAGTCTCCATACTGTTCTCCAGAGTGGCTGCACCAGCTTGCATTCCCACCAACAGTACAAGAGAGTTCCCCTTTCTCCACATCCTCACCAACACCCTTTGCTTCTTTTGTTGTTACCTCAGTGTTTATAGCAGCATTATCAACGATAGCCAAAATCTGGAGAGAGTTCAGATGTCCACCGACCAATGAATGGATAAAGAAGATGTGACATACATATAGACTATGAGATATTACTCAGTCATCAAAAAGATGAAATGTTGTAATTTGCAATGGTGTGGATGGAACTCATGCTAACTGAAATGACTCAGTCAAGAAAGACAAATGCTATATGATCTCACTCATATGTAGAATTTAGGAAAGAAACAGATGAACATGGGAAGGGGGAAAAGAAAAAAAGGAGAGAGGGGATCTTAATAATAGAGAACAAACTGAGGGTTGATGGAGGGAGGCGGGTAGGGGGATGGATTAGATGGGTGATGGGTATTAAGGAGAGCACTTTTTATGTTGAGCACTGGGTGTTGTATGTAAGTGATGAATCATGTAATTCTACTCCAGAGACCAATATTGTACTGTATATCAACTAATTAGAATTTAAATAAAAAACAGAGAATTTAAATAAAAAACCAAAAACCTAAGAGGTAAATTTTAATTTACAGTTTTGTCTGTCTCCCTTCTATCTTTTCTTCCCCCACCTTCCATTTTACTTTCATTATTTTTCCCCCTCTACTTCATATACAAATAATTTGACTTGATTGGAGTGTTAATTTACTATAGACCTCCCCCACCCCCCAAAAAACCCAGAACTAAACCAGATACTTTGAGAATATAAACATGGCTTTACTTATACAGATCATTTTTATATCACCGTTAAAAAGTACTGGTCATATTTCATATGTATCTGTATATAATCTGAGCTACTGAGCTTTGGATCTGGATGTGCTGAAAGTGGCACAGGCAAAATTCTATAAAGTCTGTGGTTTGGAGAACCACTGATTTGCTCTGTTGCTTGTGACTTTGTAGAATCTCAAGTGGTGGGCTGTGGCTGGCTGGCCATAGATACTTGGCCAAATGGTTCCACTTTATGGTAAATCATTTTGCATTGGTGGTTCCAATTGAGTCCCACTCACCTGAGTATATTCTTTCTGCCACCCTTGTATACCTCTGTGCATGGGAGAGGTTTTCCTTGTGCATTGTCTGGTACAGCACAACAGAAAGCAGATTTTTGGAAAATTTATATCCTATTTGCTCTCTGTTCTTTTAGAAAATCAGGAATTGGGAAAACACTAGTATTAAATCTTTGCGGATTTTGAGGTAGATTTGAACTTTTTCCTTTCAAAGGCTGATGCAGAAAGGATGGTAATCCAACACCTGAAAGAAAAAAAAATCAAGTCATAGAAATATGGTTATTACTAGATGTTAAAAAATGTATGTACCTTCTGGGTTTGATTCAAGTTTGATTTTATTCTCCACAAATTTCTGCTATGTGAATTTACCTGAAGCATACTTATATTTTATGTTTTTATTTTTACTGGATTTCTAACTGACTAATGGCTCATACATTTATAGTAAAATTTTACTATACCTGGAAAAGGACATGAGAACAGATTATTCAAATTCTATTTGAGTCTCTTTTTTAATAACCAGGTTTATTCCCTTCTTTTAAGTCATCCTTATTCCCAAATGGAATTTCACTAGAAATAGAGTCTAATCATTTTTAATTCCCTCAAGAGTTGAAAAGCTGAAGCAATATGGAAAGGTTTTAGATACAACTCTATTATTTCTATAATAAGCATAATTTCACCAGCTTGTTTTACAGGACTGTTATTGAAGAGCTATCCAACATTGGAATTTGAATTGCAGAAAATTTCCTAACAGTTGGCATATTAACAGATAAATGAAATCCTGAATTTGTAAGGGCACTTTCCATTAAAAAAGTTAAATTAAAAATAACATTGTTAATTATAAAACAACTTGCAACTTTCATGCTATTATATAATTATTTGTAGTAATTTGTTGTAATAAAGAATTTTTATATAGATTATTTTAGTATAGGCTTATTTTATGTTTTTTTTTTAGCGTAGTTTTTTTTTTTTTTTAAGATTTTTTATATATTGGCGCATGTTGTCAGTCAGTTAAGCATCTGCCTTCAGCTCAGGTCATGATCCCAGGACCCTGGGATCGAGTCCCACATCCAGCTCCCTGCTCAGCGAGGAGCCTGCTTCTCCCTCTCCCTCTGCCTGCTGCTCCCTCTGCTTGTGCACTCTCTCTCTCCCTCTGTCAAATAAATAAATAGGAATCTTTTTTTAATATAGATCTTTATTTATTTATGACAGAGAGAAATAGTGAGAGAGGGAACACAAGCACAGGAGAGCTGGGATCATGACCTGAGTCGAAGGCAGCCACTTAACCAACAGTCACTCAAGCGTCCCAACATAGACTTCTATTATTGGAAACTGTTACATTGGCCATTTGAAAAAAAATGACCTATCGTGAACAAAGAATAGTATAGAATAAGATAAAACTTACCTTTTTAAAGATTTTATTTATTTATTTGAGAGAGAGAGAGAGCGCACAAGCAGGCGGGGAGGGATAGAGGGAGAGGGAGAAGCAGACTCCCAGTTGAGCAGGGAGCCTGACACAGACTCAATCTCAGAACCCGGGGATCAGACCTGAGCTGAAGCAGATGCTTAACTAACTGAGCCACCCAGGAGCCCAAAACTTAATTTTTCTACATGTATATGATATATTGTCCTTTCAATGTGCTTTATATGTACAAATGATATTTTAATGAAATATTTGGTAAATATTTGAATAAAAAATAAATTAATTTTCCTTTATAAAAGTTTGAACATATTTTTTTTCTGGCTTTATTGAAGGGTAATTGACAAAATTATATATTTAAAGTGTGCAATGTGATATTCTTATATACGTAACATTGTAAAGGGATTCCCACAATTTAATTAACACATAAATCTATTAACTAAAAAGTAAAAAATGTAAAGATTTTGTTCTAAATTTTTGATTCCACCATTAAGATGCTCTTGGTCAAGCTTGCCAAATTACAAAACTACATTAATTATATTAGTAGGATAATGTTTTAAGGAATTAAACTTTAGAAAACTAAAATATGAGTATTTTCTGGCATGAAAATTAAAAAAAAACTTGATGTCTAATCAAAAGAAGATTCTAAAATATGTCATATACAGACAATATTAAGTCTATTTTCTAAATGTTATAACTTTATATTTTTTCTGATTTGATCATCTGAAAGATGATGCCTACAAATTTGCTCCCTAATTTTCAAATTATTCACTCTAAAACATTCTGTAAATTACTATTTGTTTTAATTTTTTTAAGATTTATTTATTTATTTGAGAGGGGAAGAGACAGAAGTAGAGAAAATCTCCTGCAGATTCCCAGCTGAGCTCAGAAATTAACTAAATTAACTTAACTGACTGAGCCACCCATGTGCCCCTACAAATTACTATTTATTAAATCATCAAAATTAAGTGTTGTGGATATGAGAGAATAATTGTTAACATTTTAGTATGTCTGTTACATCACTGAACTCAGAGCCTGCCCCTTTCCATCTTAAAAAATGTAGACTTGGGAGAGTGAAAGGATAGACAAGTACTGAAAGACAAGATAAGTTTGGTGGCAATGGAGATTGAGTGGAAAGCAAAGATATCTTGAAGGTATATTCAGTGATGAAAGGAAAAAACTTACAAACATGTATACTCTACCCAGCAAGGTTATTGTTCAAATAAAGAGTTCATCACCACTAAACCACCCTTACAAGAAATGTTAAAGGGACTTGTTTAAACGGAAAAGAGATGGCCATAATTAGATATAAGAAAATTCTGAATAGAAAGATGTAAAATATACATATACATGGACTATAAAGGAAATTGGGAGTAAGGAGTAAAAAAAAAAGAATTTTTTTTAGAATGTGTTTGAACTTAAATGATCATCAACTTAACATAGATTGCTATATACTGAGGGTATTATGTATGAACTTCATAGTAGCCACAAACCCACAATCTGTAATAGATACACAAAATACAAAAAGAAAGAAATAGAAATCTAAATACAATAGAAACTGATGGTCACAAAGAGAGAGAGCAAGAGAAGAAAGTAACAGAGAAGAACTGCAAAAAAAAAAAATTAGAAAACAAATAACAAAATGGCAATAAGTACATACCTATCAATAATTACTTTAAATGTAAATGGCCTAAATGTTCCAACCAAAAGATAGGGTGATGGAATCAATAGAAAAATCAAGACTGATCTATTAGCTGCCTATAAGATACTCACCTCAGACCTATAGATGCATACAGACCAAAAGTGAAGGGATGGAAAAACATTTGTAATGCAAATAGAAGTGAAAACAACTCTGGGGTAGCAATATTATATCAGACAAACAAGACTGTAAAACAAAGACTATTCAGCCAGACTGGGAGACCCCACTGGATAAAAGGGATGAAGACTAAATAAGCTGGATGATAGTTTCTCAGCTCCTTAACACATAAAGGCCTTAATAATTATAATCACAAATACCTACATAGAACTTACTATGGGCTGTACATATAATATATTCATTTAATCTTCAAAGGAATTCCAGGAAGTGGATTTTATTACTGCTCCATTTTATAGATACAGAAATAAAGGCAATACCAATATTTACTTACTTGCCCCAAACCACCAAGCTAGTAACTGGCAGACCTGAGCTTTAAACCTACAAAGTGTGGCTCCAGAGTTTATAGTCTTTAACATTATTGCCTTTCTATATAATTTTTTCCCTAATAATATATGCCTGTAAGCTGGGACAACTGGAGAATTTTGCTTCAACTATTTAATTTTTGTCTTACTTTGTTTCTAAGCAGGAGGACCAGGACAGTAATAAAGTGAATCTGGATGTATTCCTATGTATTCATCTTGAGGGAAGAAACCTAGCACATTCTGGACTGGGAGTCTCAGCTTATCCCAAAGTGTCAAGTTGCTTCAGAAAGCTCACATAGGCCCCTAGAGACATGCAAATGCCTGTTACTTCAGTGGAAGTTTCCATCACAATAAACAATACTGCAGGAAATTCTGCTAAAAACTTGATAAAGAATCCTGGACCAATGAGCCCTTCTGATCTCAGGTTCCTATTTATATAAGAGGGATTTTTCTGGAATGTATAACAGTTATTGACCCTTTGACAAACAGTATGATTATAGGGCTAAGAACTTGGACTTTGAAATCTAGTTCTTCATTATAATAAAGTGGTTAAGAATATATACTCTGGAACCAGATTACCTCAGTTTAAACTCCCACCTTACCACTAGTTAGTGATGATCTATTCAATTTACTTTGTAGAATTCATTTTCCTCATCTTTCCAGGTAAAATATTAGCACTACTTCATAGACTTGCTATGAGGATTAAATGATAGTATATGTATAAAATTTCAAATATTATCTGCTTTTTGTTAAGCCCTCAAGAAATATCTACCCTAGTATTATGGGAACTTGAGCAAGGAACTTACCTTTTTAAAACCTCAGCTTCTTCACCTATGACTTGACCACAAAGTAACCCCTGCCTCATAAAGTAGTTGGAAGGTTTATAAGAGAAAATAAATGAAAAGTGTTTTGTGCAGTGTCCAGCATGAAAGTAGTGCCTGGTGATTGTGTGTGATTATCCACAGTCATTGTCCTGGGTTTCTACTTTGCCCTCCTGACACGATTGCACTGGTGGCTATACATACTTATGAGGGTGGTTGTTGCTGTATGATGGCGCTACTTTGATACGGACTGGGAACTAGGTGGGATAGGGAACGATTGAGGGCTAGGTTAGGCCTGCTGGATGAGGGAAAAGTTAGAACCGTAACAAAAAGCCCCACGTTCAGGATCAGGTCTGTGAGGCTTGCTAGGCTGCCACAGGGACATGCACACTGAGCCGAATGAACAGTTGGGTTTGGAAGCCCAGAGTCTGGTGCGAACAGTATTAGTGTGGGGTGCAAGTGACCAGCCTGGCTGCTGCTCAGGGTCTCTCTGCCCTTTGTTGCTCTAAGAATATTTAGATATCAGCTCTGGCAGGGCCATGACTGTTGGTTCGGTTTTAGATATATCAAAAATTGGATATTGGTCCCAGTGTGAAAGAGGGGGAATGTGAGCAGGAAGCGAGCAGAGAAACATGTTATTTGACACTTCGTGTTCATTAAGACCAACATAATCAGATGGATAGAACTCAGTGAACTCCTCTTGATATTACAAGCACATGCAGATAAGTATAAATTTCAATAGAGATTCATATTTTAACATATTCAAGATGTTAATTCATTTAATTCTTTTAATAACTTTAAAATCAGGAGTTGTGATCCTCCTTGTACACATGAGGATGTAGAGAGGAGGTTCAGGGAGATTGAAAAACAAACCGAAATACTAGTAAATAAAAGAACTTAGATTTGAAGTCTGATATGTCCTATGTTAAAAATGTGTGTGTGTGTGTGTGTGTGTGTGTGTGTGTGTGTGTGTGGCATGTATGGGTAGATATAAAAATCTTACTACAATTCAAGTATGTAAAACAGAACTTCTTTTTTCTATAATTAAATTCAAATTCTCTTTTGAGCCTACATTCTACTCAGTGGTAGAAATATAATCCTAGTCAGTTTTGTGCATTTTTGCATTTTTATTGAGATTTAAGCTAAGTTTTAGAGGGCTTGTTTTGGAATATAGCCAGAGGGACACTTTATCCTTAATATTACATATCTACGAACATATCTTTATAGATGTCCCTTATTCCTGAAGAGACCATATTATTTATTATCTAAACCAGACAGTTTCCAGAATAAAAGGGTGTCCTAGAAATAACTATGCCAAGATAATAAACATAAGTCATGACTACCTAAGGCAAACCAGATGTACGGTCACTATACATATTTCTTTCTGCTCGGTCTCTCTGGTTTGGCAACTGTCTCCACCACTTTTGCACCAGGCCTGGGCCACAAGGAAGGATGTATAGAGGGAGCAAATGTCAGTCTGTGGAGCACTACAAACCCTTCATTGGGTTGCTTTGAGCCTATACCAGGCTCTGGTCTGCTTAGACCCACATGAATCCCTTCCTTCCAAGGTTCCTACCGGCTTCCCAACTGTATATGGGAAGGACAGTGCAGGTTTCCTCCACTATGAGAGTTCACAAACCTGCTCTGGGTTCATCAAAGCAGTAGAAGTAAGGGAGGTGAACAGCAGCAGCAAAAGAACTCAAACCAGCACTGGCTTTTTTATTGTGGTTACTCCTGCTGTACTTGAGTGTTTAGGAGGTGTCCTTTCTTTCACACCAAGATTTGGGGTTTAGGTTCTTTCCATCTTGTCACTCCAGCATGTTTTATTCTAGCGTCTCTTCTAGAGAAGACACAGAATATGGAAGACTGGGTGATGATATTCTCTTATATACATAGCAGAATATTATTCAACCATAAAAAGAATATTCTGTTACATATATATCTATATATCTATATCTATATATCTGTATCTGTATAGATACACACACACATCTTGCCATTTGCAACAACGTGAATAGAGCTAGAAGAGTATAATGCTAAGTGAAAAAAGTCAGAGAAAGACAAATACCACATGATCTCACTCATATGTGGGATTTAAGGTAAAAAAACAAACAAATTAGCAAAGGAAAAAAAAGAAAGAATGAGAGGGAAACCAAGAAATAGACTCTTAACTATAGAGAACAAACTGATGATTATCAGAGGGGAGATAGGTGGCGGGGGAGGAGATAGGTAAAATAGGTGATAAGGATTAAAGAACACATTTATAGGGGATGCCTGGGTAGCTCGGTCATTAAGTGTCTGCCTTCGGCTCAGGTCATGGTCCCAGGGTCCTGGGATCAAGCCCCACATCTGGCTCCCTGCTCAGTAGGAAGTTTGCTTCCCTCTCCCACTCTCCCTGCTTGTGTTCCCACTCTCGCTGTGTTTCTCTCTCTGTCAAATAAATAAATAAATAAAAATCTCTAAAAAAAAAGAACACACTTATCATGAAGAAAACAAATAAAACTAAAAAAAAGGAAAAGAGCTGTTTTTTCTGTACCTGAGCTTAGATCATTTTGTTGATGTCATACTTGTGACATTAATAAAAACTCAGAAAATCTTGATTTTGGATTAACTGTATTCAGAGTTATACTGGTTTGCAAATTGCCCACTCTTTTGAGTTCATCTCTTTTTTCATAATAATTTGTCAAATGTAACAAAATATGCTAATAACTTCCCTTTCCTCCTCCTCCTCCTCCTCCTCCTCCTCCTCCTTCTTTGAGTAGGCTCCACACCCCTCATGAGGCCCAATTCAGGACTTGAACTCCTGACCCTGAGATCAAGACCTGAGCTGAGATAGGTCGGATGCTTAACCAACTGAGCTACCCAGGCGCCTCTGCTAATAATTTTATTCTTAATGTCTTTTTAAGCAGAATATTTCAACCTTGACAATATTTACATTTTAGGATCAGTATTTCTTTGTTGTGGGAGGCTGTCCTGTGCGTTGTAGGATGCTTACCAGCATCCATAGCCTCTACTGACTAGATTCTTGTAACACCGCTTTGACCCTGCGGGACAACCAAATACATTCCCAGACATTGTAAATGTCGCCTAGGAGGCAAAATTGTCTCTGGCCTAGGACCACCGGTCTAAAGCACTATTCTATTCCTTCAAAGCCTTTTAAGTTACCACGGGTGATGATAGTCTTAGTATTTCTGGCACTGAATCCGATGGTACATGTTTAAGGTTTTTAATTCTGTCAGCATTTTGCTTCTGATACCAGTCTCTATATTAGCCATTGTTATGAACTAAATGTTTGTGTCCCCCACCCTCAAATTCATATGTGGAAGCTCTAATCCCCAGTGTGATGGTACTTGGCGATGGAGCCTTTGAGGAGTAATTAGGTTTAAATTAGGTCATGTGAGGGTGCCTGGGTGGCTCAGTGGGTTAAAGCCTCTGCCTTTGGCTCAGGTCATGATTTCAGGATCCTGGGATCTAGCCCTGCGTCAGGCTGCCTGCTCGGTGGGGAGCCTGCTTCCTCCTCTCTCTGCCTGCCTCTCTGCCTACTTATGATCTCTCTCTCTCTCTCTGTCAAATAAATAAATAAAATCTTTAAAAAAAAGAAAAAAGAAAAAATAAATAAATTAGGTCATGTGGGTGTGACCCCTGTGATGGAATTAGCAGCTGTTACCAAAAGAGGAACATGGCAGAAAGGCAGTGTGAGGACATAGGGAGAAGTAGATGTCTACAAGTCACGTAGAGAACTATCATTAGGAACTTATTGGCTAACAACTTGGTCTTGGACTTCCCAGTCTCCAGAATTGTGAGAAACAAATCTCTGTTTTTTAAGCCACTCATTACGATAGCCTGACCTAAGATAGTCTTCCTTTTTCTATTATGCTAAGTAACGGCACAAAAATTTAAAGAATCAACTGCTTATAACAATATAAGTGTATAACGATATAAGTATATTTCAATATAAGTGTTAACTGAGGCAGCTGTGAGTTGTCTATGTGCCATGTGTCTTTCTCATGCCAAGACACAGACTGTATTAGTAGTCATTATTTGGGACATGATCTTCTCAAAGCAGAAGGAGAAGTAGAGATGTTGAACTATGTGATGGCTCTTACGTTTCTGCTGGAATATGGGATACTTGAGATCTGCCATGTCAAGGCAAGTTTGTATGGTCAAAGTCAGTTGTATGGGAAAGTTTACCAGTGTAAGAAGTCTGCAAGTCAAGGCAGTAAATAATTGGGAATAGTAATACAGTATATAATAAATGGAATCATTCATCGGGGCTATAGAATAATATTTCATTTCTTTGGGCAGGAGACACAATTTCCCCTATAGGTTGTGGATATTCCCATTAACATTTTATCATTGTGTAAAGGGGTAGTTCTTGAGTAGAAATGAGAGACTGGGAATGTAGGACTTACATAAGAGGGAGGGAGAAAACTCTTTTTCCATAGAGGCAACACAACAATTAAGTCTGGACTCCAAGGCATATTACTTTCAAGTCCATAAGCTGCTCGAAAGGGATTATTCAGGAACTAAGCAGAGACTCTTGGAAGGGGAAGCTGAGCAGATCTGACCTGGGTAGCCTGAGAGTGGTCTCAACAGATAGCAGCTATAAGTAACTTTCTACCTCACGCTGTATTCCCTATACCGTCAGGTAGTACTCTAATATGTGCAAGGTATTCTGGGGCTGTGCCAATTTAGGGCAGAAGTTGACAAACTGTTTTTACAAAAGGCGAGATAATAATATTTTAATCTTTGTGGGCCATAAGGTATCTGGCTCAACGATTCAACTCTGCTGTTGT
This sequence comes from Ailurus styani, assembly GCA_002007465.1. Lineage (NCBI taxonomy): Eukaryota > Metazoa > Chordata > Mammalia > Carnivora > Ailuridae > Ailurus > Ailurus styani. The sequence goes on from LNAC01000039.1 coordinate 8,639,129, forward strand.
AGCATGAATGTAATCATAGACAATACAGAAACAAATGTGTATCTGTTTTCCAGTAAAACTTTACTTATAAAACTAGGTGGCAGGGCTGAAGGGCTGTAGTTTGCAGTCCCTTGATTTAGAGTAAAAGATTATTTTGTGCTTAAGATAGAGTGAAAAAGGGACACTTAATCCCACCCCAAGGTACCATTTCCTCCCCAAGACAAGAAGAACTGCAAGAGGTGGTCAGTGGTGAGGTAATGCAGTGGTCACTATAGAGAGGCCACAGGAAAGCAAATGAAGCACCTAACCTTCAAGAACTGTCTGAGAGACATCAGAGGGGGTGGAAACCATACTTGATACAGTGATATCTTTTTGAAATTGGGAAGCACATTCACTATCCACTGTGTTTGATACATCATAATCCTTTTTCTATGTAGTTCCACCAAAAGTAAATGTTCTGAGATATTTCGATGTCTTTCCAAAGTCCTTACATGATGCATGTATGATCATCTAATTGGTTATTTAATCTGGAATTATGAATCATCACCATTGATCCTTGCACCATGGATAGTTAGCTAGATAGTTTACTTAATAAAAATATCTACAGGTATTTACATAGTCTCTCCCCTATACCTAGCATAATAAAAAATCTGATAGGACATGTAGAAGCAGCAAGCATAATCTGGGGTGAGATATAAATTGCTGAAGGCTGAAGACAGAAGTCCCAAATTTAACTGAGATGGCTGGGAGGGAATAAGAGGAGATATTTAATTGGTAAATATTTTATTTCAGAATTTCCCATGGGTTGGCTAGGCCCCAGCTTTACTAAAGAAGGGTTGCCCATGCATTTGTATCATGCTGAAAGATGGCCACATAGGTGGAAGGGACTGAGTCTGGAAGGGCCAGACCTTAGTGATTCCTGCAGAAACATGGCATGGTTGGGCGGGGTGGGGGGGCAACAGGGGTTGACACCGGCCTTATGCCTTCTTCGCACTGTGGTAAGGTCTTGCCTGTTAATAGTCAAATGTCTCTTGACTTGAGGATGTGATTTTTCCTTCTGAAGACTAAAGTTTTCCCCCTTTTAACAGATTTATTGGCTGGGTGCTGACATTTTGCTGCTGGACTTCCCTGGGTCCAATGCATTTGACTGACCATTGAGTGACCTTTTGGAACACAACCAATTCCTAAGTTGGGGACTACTTGTCTCTAGATAATTGCCTCTTTTTCTTATTCTGTTGTGTAGAAAAAGGATCAGTGTGATGGACTGTATTATGAGATTCGATTCCTACTTTTCTATAAAGTGAAATAACTTAAAACATTTGAACAGTTGAATTACATTTTTGAGATAGAAAGGCTCTTAAAAGATTTTCTATTCCATCTTTTATGCCTGAACTAATAATAATAATAATTTTAGATTTTAAAAATAATCAAGTCAAAAGGATATAGTAATTTTATTGTTATGTGCCCTCTCATAGCCCTTGAAATTTTTCATTGCAGGAGCAAAAAGTCCGTTAAAATGTTGTCAGAATTTAAAGGTCATAAAGCACACTAAGAAAATTCAATATATGCTCAATGAAGAGTTTATAATTGGTAGTGGTAGAGATTATGATTTTAGGCTTTTAATATTATTTTATAAACCATGAAACTAAAAGCAGGACAAGATCATACAACTTGAATTTTAGTGCACATTACTGTAATGACAGTAAGCTCCAAAATTTTATGTATGCTGATAACAGGAAATAAAATTTCCAAGTATTGCAATTTTAGAATGTTATTATTGAGTATTCTGTACATCCTATATCATAGTTTATGAAATTAGAATATGTACTTTGCTACTTATTTTTTTTTTACCAACTACATGTTCTAATCTTTAACAAAACAAATTTAAAATTATAAATTCTTAAGGATTTTAATGTAATGATAGAGTTTTTTTAAAAAAACCCTCCTGGGGCACCTGGGTGCCTCAGTAATTACATGTCTGCCTTTGGCTCAGGTCACAGTCCCAGTGTCCTGGGATGGAGCCCCGCATCAGGCTCCCTGCTCGGCAGAGAGCCTGCTTCTCCCTCTCCCACGCCCCTCTTGCTGTCTCTCTCTCTCTGTGTCAAATAAATAAATAAAATCTTAAAATAAATAAATAAATAAATAAATAAATAAATAAATAAATAAATAAAACCCCTCCTAACTGAAATTCTTTTAATCAATTTTTTCCCTAAAGATGAAAACTATGCTCCTGTCCATTATGTTAAAAGGTGATAAACTCTCCAAGAACTAGAATAGAGCATGATACAACAGAACATTATAGCATCTTCAGTTTGAGTGACAGTGTCTTTTCCTATAGCCTTTACCTCTGTGGCTTCCTCATCCCACCTAAACTATACCATATCCACCCTAATGGGCACTCAGCCACATATTACTAGAATTTCTACTAAAAATGTCTCCCTTTTCTTTTTGGGTCATAACAATCCCAAGTTATAGAAAAATACATGGATAACTAAAAATGAATATCTCACTCTGATATTCATGATTTTAAGCACACCCTTTCATTAATTCTGCTCAAAGAGAAGGAATTTATCTGCTGGTCTTTTGGAGGTACTTGTTTATTGTCAATGATTGTGCTCACTAACAAATACTGAAAGTATACTGTGATGCTATTGAGTAGCTCTGTTATATTTAGTGAGAGTAAGATAATTTTTCTTAGATTTATGAGAGTAATTTAGAGGTTATAAGACATAGTCTTTTTCTAGCACTGTATAAAAGAAGGAAATGACGGCCGTAAATATTTTGTGTTAAGCAATAGAAGAATCTTTGTAAAATATAATATATTAAAGGATAATATTGAAACAAATAATAAATTTGTCTTCTAATGTGTTGTTTTATTTAATATTTTTTCACTGCTGTGATACACAGAATAATGGTTTCCCAAAGATGTCCACATCTTAATCTTGGGAGCCCGTGAATACATTATCTTACTGACAAAAAAGGACTTCGCAGATATGATTAAGACCTTAAGGTGATTGATTTTCCAGATGGGACTAATCTAAATACATGGGTCCTTAAAAAACCTTAGAACCCTTAAATTCCCCTCTGGGATATGGTCAGAGAGACATTTAGCTGTGGAAAAATTGTAAGAGAAATGCAAAATAGTTGGCTTTAAAGATGGAGAAAGTAGGCCACAGGACAATGAATGTGGGCAGCCCTTGGAAGCTGGAGAAGGAAAGGAAACAGACTTCCCCTGGAGCCCACAGAGAAGAATGCAGGCTATTGCTGCCCTCATTTTAGTCCAAGGAGACTCGTGCAGAATTTCTGACCTATAGAAGCATAAGATAGATAACAACTGTGGTATTTTAAGCCACCAAATTTATGGTAATTTGTTACAGAAGTAAAACAAAACTGATACCAGTGACCATACAATATTCCAAATTATCCATCTAACCTCAGGATATATTCAGTCTAACACCTTACAGTACTGTACCTTTTATTATGTCCTCTGATTTCATTTGTGGTAGTCCTTAATAGTCTTCAATTTACAGATTTCAACAGGAATATAGCTTGTTCCAAATAGACATAACCATATCATATGGTCTCTATGTTCTAAAAGTTAAAAAAGCTCTAATATATATAAATATATATATATATATGCTTTTTAATTTTAAAAGCATTTAACCAGTCTTGACACATCATCAAAAAATGCATATAAGACCAGTGCCCCTAAAACAAATAATACTTCATATGTTAATAAAAAAAATACATATATTGGTTCCAATCCAAGATGGCAACATAGGAAGATCTTGAACTCACCTTTTGCCAAGGACACACTGGAGCAATTCTCACTGAGAGAAATCTACAATCTAGTCAAGTCACTCCACCACATTGGGTGAATGAGGAAATATGCATATCAGAATGGGTTTTGACACATTCTAAACTACCGGGACCACTAAGAACAAAGAGGGTAGTTTGGACAATCACAAAAGTTTGAGAGACAACTTAATGCTAGGACAGGGTTAAACAATAAGATTCATTTCCTACACTAGAGCACTTAATCAAGACTGGGAGAAATTGAATTTTAACTAATGAATAGAAATGAATAGAAATCATCACAGAGTCAGGATAATGAAGAAACAGAAGAACGTGCCCCAAACAAAAGAATAAGATAAAACTCCAGGAACAGACCCTGATGAAACAAAGGTAAGTGATTTACCTGATAAAGAGTTCAAAATAATGTTCCTAAAGATATTTTCCTAGATCAGATGAACTATCCATGAACAAAGTGAGACTTTGACAAAGAGATAGAATATGTAAGAAAGAAACAAACAAAATTCATAGAGCTGAAGGGTACAACAATTGGTATGATACAAGGAAATCTTCATAAGATTTTCAGCAGATTTTTAAGCAGAGACTTTGAAGGCCAGGAGGGATAGCCTATTATATTTAAAGTACTGAAAGGAAAAGTCTGCCAACCAAGAATACTCTACTTGGCAAAATCGTCCTTCAGAACTGAAGGAGAGATAGAGACTTCCAGACAAGCAGAAGCTAAAGTAGTTCATAACCAGTAGACAAGCCTTGCAAAGAAGTGTTAAAGGGAGATCTGAAATGAAAAAAAAGCTAATTCCTTACAGGAATACATGAAAGTATAAAGCTCACTGGTATAGGTAAATATATATTTAAATTCAGAATATTTGAATGCTTTAATGGTGGTAAGTAAATCACTTATAAATCTAATATGAAGGAAGAAGAAAAAGTATAAAAAATAACTATAACTATAATAATTTGTAGATGCATATACAAGGTAAAAAGGTGTAAATTGTGACATCAAAAACAAAACACTGGGGAGAGATTAAAAATACAGAGCTTTAGTATGCATTAAAAGTTGTTATTGGCTGAAAATAGACTGCTGGGACCCTAAGTTGTTTTAGGTAAGCCTCATGGAAACCACAAAGCTAAAACCTATAGTAGATACACAAAAGATAAAGAGAAAGGAATCTCAGCATACTCCTCCAGAGATATCAAATCACAAAGAAAAGAGTAAGAGAAAAAAGGAACAAAGAAATTACAAAACAGCTATAAAACAATTAACAAAATGGCAATAGTAAGCCTGTTTATCACTAATTACTTTAAACGTAATATACTAAGTTTTTCGGGCAAAATGTAGAGTGACTGAATGGATTAAAAAACAAAAACAAAAAAATAAGATCCAACTATATGCTGTCTACAAGAGATCAACTTCACCTTTAAGAGCATACAGACTAAAAGCAAAAAGATGAAAAAAGACATTCCATGCAAATGGAGACCAAAAGAAAGCAGGATTAGCTATATTATATCAAACAAATTAGACTTTAAGCCAAAGACTGTAATAAGGGACAAAGAAGACCATTATTTAATTATAAATGGGTCAATCCAAGAGTAATATATAATTTTTGTAAACATTTATGCATTAAACATAGGAGCACCTAAATATATAAAGCATATATTAACAGAACTAAAAGGAAAAAAGGACAGCAATACAATAAAAGTAGGGGACTTTAATACGTCTCTTTCAACAATGGATATATCATCCAGAAAGAAAATCAATAGGAAAACTTGAGAATTAAACTATACATTAGACCTCATGGACTTAACAGAACATTCTACCCAACAGGAACAGAATGCACATTCTTCTTAAGTACTCATGGAGCATTCTGGAGGACAGATTATATGTTAGACCACAAAACAACTTATATTAAATTTAAGAAGATTAAAATCTTATCAGGGATCTTTTTTTGATAACAATGGTATAAAACTAGAAATTATTTACAACATGAAATCTAGAAAATTTACAGAAATGTGAAGATTAAATAACCAATGGATCAAAGAAGAAATAAAAAAAAAATATACTGAGACAAGTGAAAATGGAAATACAACACTTCCAAACTTACAGGATGCAACAAAAGCAGTTGAAAGAGGGAAGTTTATAGCAATAAATGCCTACATTAAGAAACAAGAAAGTTCTCAAGTAAACAGTCTTCGAGAAACAGTAAATAAGTAAACAAATGAAGTCCAAAGTTAATAGAAGAAAGACAATTGCAAAAATTAGACAAAAAATAAAACAGACTAAAAAGAGAGGAGAAAAGATCAATGAAGTCAAGAGTTGGTTTTTTCAAAAGATAAAGAAAATAGACAAAACTTTACCTACTCTAACCAATTTTGAGAAAGAAGAACAAAGATGGGAGGTATCATACTTCCTTATTTTAACTATATTACAAAGCTATGCTAATCAAAACAATATGGTATTGACAGAAAAGCAGACATATAAATCAGTAGGAGAAAATGGAGAGCCCAGAAATAAATAACACATATATATGGTGAATTAATTTACAACAAAGGAAGCAAGAATATACAAGGGAAAAAGAACAGTCTCTTTAATAAATAGTATTGAGAAAACTGGACAGCCACTGTACACAAAAACTAATTCAAAATGAATTAAAGACTTGAGTATAAGACTTGAAACTGTAAAACTCCTAGGAGAAAATAGAATATAAGCTCCTTGACATTGGTCTTGGCAATGACTTTTTTGGATTTGACACCAAAAACAAAGACAACAAAGGTAAAAATCAACAAGTGGAACTACATCGAACTAAAAAACTTCTGCAAAACAAAGGAAATCCTCAGCAGAATGAAAAGGCAACCTACAGAATATTTACAAATCACATATCTGATAAAGGGCTCATATCTAAAATGTATAAAGAACTCATACAAGTCAGTAGCAAAAAACCCCAAAATCTTCTTAAACATGAACAGGGAAACTGAATAGGTACTTTTCCAAAGAAGATGTACAAATGGGCAAAGGTATATAAAAAGGTACTTATCATAACTAATCATCTAGAAGAGACAAATCAAAACCACAATAAGATATACTCTCACATCTGTTAGAACGGCTATCATCAGAAAGACGAGAGATAGTAAGTGTTGGCAAGGATTTGGAGAAAAGGCAATCCTTGCACACTGTTGGTGGGAATGTAAATTGTGTGGCTACTATGGAAAACGATATGGAGGTTTCTCAAAAAATTAAAAATAGAAATACCATATAATTCAGTAATTCTCCTACAGGGTATATATCCAAAGGAAATGAAAACAGGATATCGAAGAGATACCTGTACTTCCATGTTCACTGCAGCATTATTCACACAGCCAAGATATGGAAATGGCCTAATTGCCTATCAATGAATTAATGAATAAAGAAGATGTATAAAGATACAATGGAATATTATTTAGCCATGAGAAAGAAGGAAATTCTGTCACTTGTGACCACATGGTTGAATATTGAAGACATTATACTAAGTGAAGTAAGCCAGACAGAGAAGGACTTATGCTGTATGGTATCAGTTATATGTGAATTCTAAAAAAAACAGTTAACCTTAGAGAAACAGAGTAGAAGACTGGTTGTCAGGGACTAGGGAGTGGGTCAAGTAAAGAGATGGTGGTAAAATGGTGTATTCTTTTAGCTATAACATGAGTAAGGTCTGAGGATCCAATGTAAAACATTGGATAAAAAAAATTGGATAAAAAATAATACTGTATTATGTAATTGAAATTTAAGACAGTAAGAACTTAAATGTTTTCAAAAAAAATGTGAGGTGATGGATGTGCTAATTTTCATGAACTAGATGGGTGAAATCCTTCATAATGTATATGTATATCAAATTACCATGAACTACACTTTAAATATAAGATCATTTGTGAATTATATCTCCATAAAGCTGAACTTAAAAAAAAGAAAAAAGGTTTTTATTTCATTTGAAACTCAGTAACTTCTGTCCATTTTAGTTTATACCCATATCTCCCCTTTTAACTTTTCCTGCATTAGCAATCAGGAGAACAAGTAATGGAGAAAATTCCATTGTTCGTGGATATTACATAATTATCTCTTCTCCCCCTTTAATGTATGGAAACATATACTTTTTGGCAGTAATCTTAATGGTGAAATTAAAAACTAGCAACTTTCAAAGGAACCCTTGTATTCCCATTTAGACAACTTCCTAAAATTGTCCTAGTCTTGTCCACTGAAATAGCATTATGCCAAATAAAAATCATTGGTAAGATAGACTATGTATTTAGAGATTTGTGAAAAACTCTAAGTAATTCTCCTAAAAAACAAAGTCTTTATTTAAAAAAAGAGAGGTTTTTTCTTTAAGTAATGTGTCAAAAATATACATATAAAATTTTAAAGATAATTTACCATAAATTTAATTGCTTCTTGATTTAAAGTCATTATCTCTAGATTCAGATAAGGGCTATTTTCTTCTTCTTTTTATTCAAATGAACTAAATTTCACATATAATAGATGTACATATTTTAAGAGTTTATCCACATATGACAAATGCACATATTTTCTGAATTTTGGAAGCATATGCCCCCATATGTCTACCAACCAGAACAAGGCCTCAAACCCTCCCATCACCCTGGAGTTTTTCCTTGTCTCCTTTCCATCAATCTCCATTTCTCAGAGACAAGGGCTTTCTGATTTCTATCACCACTGAGTTCTTCTATCTGTGTTTGGACAACATGCAAATAAAATCATACAATATTCTGTCATTTGTGTCTCTTTCACTTAATATGGTGTTTTAAGGCTTGTACATGTCGCTGTATTTATTCTTTTTACTGTGGAGTGGTACTACTTATATGACTATATCACAATTCAACTGCCTATTCTTCTACTGGTAAAGATTTTGTTGCTTTTAGTTTTTGGCCACCATGAATAAGGCTACTATTTGTACCATAAGAACCATCTTGTACAAGTTTGTGGGTAACATATGCCCTCATATTACAGCGGAGTCACTGGGCCATCTGGAGAAAGTATGTTTATCTTCATCAGCAACTGGGAGATACTTCTTCAAAGTGGCCATTCTGAGGGGAAAATATAGGATTCTGGTCGTTTCCTACTCTTGACCACTGTTTACATTGTCAGTCTTTTGAATTTGATCATTTTACTACTGTTAAGTAGCATATTATTGTGGTTTTATTTATTTATTTATTTTTAAGATTTTATTTATTTATTTGACAGAGAGAGAGATCACAAGTAGGCAGAAAGGCAGGCAGAGGGAGAGGGGGAGGCAGGCTCTCCGCTGAGCAGAGAGCCCGATGCGGGGCTCAAGCCCAGGACTCTGAGATCATGACCTGAGCTGAAGGCAGAGGCTTAACCCACTGAGTCACCCAGGCGCCCCATTATTGTGGTTTTAATTTGCAATTACGTATTGTCAAATGACATTAACCATGTACTTATTGAACATTTGTGTATCCTTTGTGAAGTAATTTTTTGCAAGTGTTTTGGCCAGCTTTTATATGGATTGTTTTCTTCCTGTTGTGATTTGTAGGAGTTTTTTTTTTAATGTATGCTGGATATGATTTCTTTGTTAGATATATGTGTTGCAAGTATTTTTTTCTCCATTTTGTGGCTTGTTCATCTCATTAAGGACAGTTCTTGATGAGTGGGTATATTTATTTTGACAGGTTTAATTTATAATTTTGTTTCTTTTGTAGTTAGGGCTTTTTAGTTCATGTCTAAGAAAATATTGCCTATATAACAATAAGTTAATTTTTTTGTCAACTTGATAGGGCCACAAGGTACCTAGACATTTGGTAAAACATTCTGGATGTTTCTGTGAGGGTGTTTTTGGATGAGATTAACATTTAAGTTGGTAGACCAAATAAAGAGAAGATTGCCCTCTTAAATGTCATCAAACTTGGACACTGGCTTCCTGCCTTCAGACTCAAACCGAATCATGGGCTCTTCCTGGATCTTGAGCTTGTTGGCTCTAAGACTGGAACTACATGACTGGATCTCCTGGTTCTCAGACCTTTGGACTTGGACTGGAACTAATCCATTGGTTCTCCTGAATCTACAAATTGCTGACTCACATTGCAAACTTGGGACTTAGGACTTGCCAGTCTCTCCAGTTGTGTGACTCAATTCCTTATTAAAAATCTCTTTAGGGGTGCTTAAGTGGCTCAGTCAGTTAAGCATCTGACTCTTGATTTTGGCTCAGGTCATGATCTCAGGGTTGTGAGGTTGAAGCCCCCCTTCAAGCTTCCCCCTCAGCACGAGTCTGCTTGTTCCTTTCCCTCTTCCCTACCACCACTTGTACTCTCTCCCAAATAAATAAATAAAATCTTTAAAAAATATCTTTTTGGGCACCTGGGTGTCTCAGTGGGTTAAAGCCTCTGCCTTCGGCTCAGGTCATGATCTCAGGGTCCTGGGATCGAGCCCCACATCGGGCTCTCTGCTCAGCGGGGAGCCTGCTTCCTCCTCTCTCTCTGCCTGCCTCTCTGCCTACTTGTAATCTCTCTCTCTCTCTCTGTCATATAAATAAATAAATAATTTTTTAAAAAAATATATTTTCACACACACACACACGTACACAATTTGTTCTATTTCCTTGAAGAACCCTGACTAGTATACCTACTCTAAAGTCATGAAAGTATTCTTTTATGGTTTCTTGTAGAAGCTTTAGGAGTCTAGCTTTATGTTTGGGTCTATGATTTGTCTCTAATGAATTCATGGATATAGAGTGAAGCAGAAGTTAATTTTCATTGTTTTGTTTTTCTCTATGAGTATGTTCAATAGTTCCAGCACCATTTCTTTAAAACACTTTTCTTTGGTCAAAAATTAGTTGGTCAAATATTAGTTGTTCCTATAGATGTGCAACTATTTGTACTTTATTGTATTTCACGGTCTTTATTTTTCCTAATGCTCTTATCACACTGTTTTAAATACTATAGCTTTATAGTAAGTCTTGTAATCAGACATAGAAGGTCCTCCTAATTTATTCCTTTTTTAAGGTTGTTTTGACTATTTGAGATACTTTGGATTTAATTTTAGAATAAATTTATGATTCTCAAACAAAAATTTCTGGAATTTTGTTGGTTTTACATTGCATTTGAAGATGAATTTTGGGAAAATGGGCATATTACCATTATGAGTCTTAATAATTTACTAGTGTGTAATACCTATTTATGTTTTTATTAAATATTATTTGTAATATTTAAACTTTTTAATGTAGAGATTTTGCATATCTTGTATTAGATTTGCTTCCAGATATTTGGTATTTTCTAATGCTATTATTTTTTCTTAGTTCTATTTTTTATGTGTATAATGTATATAGTATAATGTATATAAGATATGAGTGTATATCCTAATGTATGTAAGATAGTATATCTTAATTATATATGTATATAGTTATATACATATGTATATGTATATAACTATATACATATACATATGTATATAGTTATATACATATGTATATGTATATAGTTATATACATATGTATATATGTATATAAGATATACATATGTATATACATATGTACGTATGTATATAAGATATATATGTATATAAGATATATAATGTATAAGATAATTAATGATTCATATACAACATAAATATTTTTAAAAATCTCCATCTGATAATTGTACCTGGGACCATCTCATTTTTTGCTCCAGTTGAGTATTTTCTCTCTTTACTGTAAATCACATTTTTATATTTATTTCTGTGTCTTGTATTTTTTCACTAAGTGCCAGACATTATGTGTAAAATAAGGAAGAGACTTAAAAAAATATTTACACCTAGAAAAGCTGTGCTCCTTCTTTGATCAGGCTGTTAGTATGAGGAGATGAATTAATATAAAAAGTATTTGAGTTTGGGCTTGCTGCAGCTTTAGTTTTAGTTTTCAAGGGGTCTCAAATTTTTGTCAGGGCTTTTCCTTTATCAGGAATTGAGATCTCAGCATGCTAAGACTTTAGTAATCTCTTTACACTTTATGACTTAGTGCCAACTTTCTGAGTAATAGAGATCTCTCTCTCTCTCTCTCTCTCTCTCTGCTTTAAGTTCTGACAGTCAGCTTTTAGTTACTAAGGTGTTATGGTTTTCCAATCCCACCTTTGGCTTTCTAAACCATAAGAGATCTTTCCCCATCCTACGGACATTTCTCCAGCTTTCTGAGAGCTTCTATAGCGCATTCCATAACAGCCTGGAGTGCCTCACATGAGTTTCTCTCAGCATCCTGCCCTTTCACTAGTGCTTGATGAGCCTGAGTCTTACTAGTGGGGAAGACCTATTTCTCAGGGAACAGGGCACTCTATCAACTCTCCCAGACTTTGTTGCATTATAATTACTCATATGCTCACTGAAGACTCATAAAGAAGAGTTAATGGGTGAGTATAGATTTCAGGTGACTGAGACCCTTAGGATTTCAATCAATCAGTACAGTCTACATGTGGCCATTAAAAGTACATTAAAATTTAGCTGGTTTCTCCTTACCACAGCTCGGGAGGCTTTGATGAAAGCAACTGCAGGTGTCTTTAGACTCCTTGAAGAGTTCATTACTTTCTCAAATTTAATTCATTCATGTTCTTTATGACCTCAGTTTTCTGGTGAGTTTAAAAAGATAAAAGTATAATATTGAAGCTTATCTGGCTTGTGCTCATTATTAGCATGGGAGCAACGGTCTTTCCAACTGAAGCAGGAGTCCAAAATCAACACGATGCTTTTAAGTCACTGGCATTGCTAATAGTAAATGCAGAAAAACATTGAGTTCCTTAGTGGTATGGCGTCGAACAGCTGAACACTGTTCTTCTGACTTTGATTTACTTGTTGCTGATTAATGGTGATAATATATCATTTGAATGTGAAAAGAGTAATTCTTTAGGATCCTATCATGAACTCTCAATTTTAGTTGGGGAAAAAACAAGACTGAATAAGAGAAATGCTAAGATGCTTTTTCCTAACGTGGCTGTGTCTTGGGTAGCCCAGCTAAGCAGTGTCTTCAGAGATGTACATGAAGCCATCATTCAGTGTCCCCACCTAAAAGTGAGTTCCCTGAGGGCAAATTTTTGGATGGATGGAAAATTTCCCTTTGAGGAAGAAGTCTCATGTGATTATGAGTATGGCCCACCCTTCAAGGTCACTGAACATTCAATCTACTTATAACTCCAATATACATCATTCCATTATCTACTTCTCAAAAGTATACATTTAAGAGTATCTCACCATTTCACCTTTCTGTGCTCTACCACTGAGACACTTTAATACAGTGTAGTGGTTAAAAGTTGGGTTATAAAGCCTGATGGCTTTGGTTTGAATCTTAATCATAAATCTTCTGTTGTGTAACTTGGGCATGCTACTTAATCTCTCTGTGTCTAGGTTTTCATATTTATCACACACAAAAAGGAACACTATCTCACAGAATTATTTGAATATTAACTTAGTCAATACGTGAAATCCCTTAGAATAGTGCATGGCACATAAGCCATTAATAATTATTAGCTATTTTTATTTTATACTGTATATTGAGTACTTTCAAATTGTTAGTGTACTAAGCAATTTGCAAGTATTATCTCACAAATCCACCCAGTTTTCCAACAGATCAGTATTATCATCCCCACTTCGCTTATGAGGATGTTCAGGCTCAGAGAGATTAGGCTATGCAGTCTGTAAGGGGAAACCATGAGTCAAACCCCTTCACAGTCATTGTCATGCTTCATAGTCATACAGTTAATCATAATTTGGTCAACTCTCATTCCCAGTGGGATGTCCCATGAAGTATGTTCCAGAATTCACCTGCACAAGATGTTTCAGTGAATAAATTGCTTAGAAATTCAGAGACTCTTGATTCTGGGACCACATATCCACTATTCTTAAACAGTGATAAAGAGTAAACTTAAAATGTTTACTCAAGAGTAAACTTAAAATGTTCCCATTCTACCAATACCTCCAAAGATTATAGGAATAAATAAGATAATCAGTGTCAAGTATGTCAACCTATCCTAAACACAACAGCTGCTATTTATTAATAACTCATGCCTGAGCTATGCTAAATAATTTCGATTCATTATTTTATTTTTTTCTTTTGAGCAACTGTTTAAAAATGCATTTCTGTCCTTATTTACAGTTAAGGAAATTGAAGTTTCATTAGGGTTAAATTACATGTCCAAAGTAGCACAACTAATATGATAGAGATCCAGGAATTGCTACCTGGCGTTCTTGTCTCCAGGGCACATATTTCTAATGGATCTACAAAGAGTCACCAATTGCTCTAGTTTGCCTGGGACTGAAGGAAATATCCCAGGATGTTGGATTTTGATTGCTAAAACTGGGACAGATCTAGGCAAACCACAAAGGTGGATTACCCTTGTAATAGCACTATTGTTTCCTGTGAAGACTGCTCCAAAATAAAGATCCTGAAGTTGGAAGGATAGGAATATAGAAAATGGTGGTGGTCTTGCATAGTTTCATGATGTGATAACATAAAAGAAGTGTTTAAGACCTTTTCACAGTCTTCTGGACTCATACTTTCACTCTTCTTGATGCTGCTAAAAGAAACTAGATAGTCTGAAAGATACCAAAAGCCCTGTAAATGCTGGGAAACCTAGGGAAACAAAACCTACAAGATCCATTATGTTCCATTAGTTCTGAATTTTTTATGACATAAAGACTTCCCTTCCCATTTTACAGACATGCTTACTTCAGTATCAGGCTAAAGAATCCAGTTATATTAAAGGGAATTTTCTCTTTCTCAGGAGGAAGAAACAAGTGAGGAGTCAGCTGCGTCTCAGCAGTAGGTCAATAAGAAAAGCCAGAGTAATCTATGGGGGTAAGTAAATAGACCATAAGAGACAGCTAGGAGAGAAGCTTTCATTTGCTATTGTGAAAAATGTAAAAGAAAACTTACCTGATCAGTGAATTATTGAGGCCATTAGGGAATGAACAATTGTCAGTTCTGCTGAAGGGAAGCTATTTAAGGAGGCAGACAGGTGGGAGCCCTTATAGGGTCTTAGTGCAAAAAGTGTGAGGAAAGGAAACAAATGAAGGCTCACACTGCTTGGAAATAGTTCTAAGTAGAGCTCTTTTCTCAAGGCTGAGGGTACAGGAACTGTGAGTTCTTATAGCTGCAATCAGAACCTGATCAGTTAATGCATCTAAAGAAATTCCAAGATGATGATAATTTTTTTTTCCTCCCCAGATGGCTTTGCCTCCTTTCTGCCTATTTACCAAAAAGTGTATCATCATCATCATTATTTTTTTTTTTGCCAATTTTTTGGAATACTTTGTGTTCTATTCATGCTGGTTGTAGGGGAGAAAGGTTTTTCTGGTGGTTGTTATTTTTGTTTCTTTTTGTTTAAAGAAAAATGTAAATTTCTGAAGGATTTTGAGAAAGCTGACATAACTTAATAATCATAAAACATTTTGTTGGGTGCTAATTATATGGGAGAAACAGTGTTAATCCTTCTTTAATAGCATCTCATTTAATCCTCACAATAACCTTAGTTTTCCTATATTTTATTGATGGGGAAGACATCACACACAGTTTATATGACTTGTTCATGATTTCACACCCAGTAGATGGCATAGGAAGGATTCAAATATTGGTGTGCCTGTTTCCAAAAGTAGTGTTCTCGATTACTGTAGAATAATATTTCAAGGGATAGTATCACAAAGTTAATGCATTTCCAGTTGGAGATTTTTAGATTATGGGAGCATCTGGTGTATCAGTCAAATTTCAATCAGAGAAGCAGAACAGCTTTGTTACAGGTATTTGAACTTATCCATTTGTGGGAACTAGTTAAGCAGTGCCTGTAAAGCTGTTGGCTTCCTATCTGATGTTGTTTGAAATCTACAGGACATCTACTTGGGAAGGGAAAATGGATGTAAAACAGGAGAGACAAAAAACCAAGTTGGAACCCATGAACACAAGATAGAATTTATAGATGTGAACTGAAACCCATGTTGGTTTACACCGCTTCCAGTTTTGACATTAGCTATCCCTCGTGTCCTTAGAAGCTGGCATCCTTCATATTAGAGTGGCCAACCATCCTAGTTTTTCCAGAATAAATGGGTCTCCAAAACAGAGGATAGAAGTTGAAGTGATCAGCAATTACCAGCACTTTTAGTGACTCACTTGGGTAATTTGTGCTTCCCCTTCGAACAGCTCTGTATCTGTAGGATTTGTTCCAGAGGGAAAAATCCTTCTAATTTGGGAGACAATGAGACTCCCATTAAATTTTGAGCTATGTCTGTAGATTTTTTGAACCAAGAGATAAACAGACAGAGGGTTATCCTGCCAGGGATAATTGACTCTGATCATGAAGATATGGTAGGGATGCTGTTACTTAATTTTGGCAGGGAAGAATATACTTGGCACTCAGGTGATCTACTGGAGCTTTTCTTGTACTTCTTTGTCCAAATTTGAGAATCAATGGACAAGTGCAGCAGCCATAGTATGAGAGAGGCAAGATAATCAGGGATAAGTGTCTACATCACTTTGCTTGAAAGCATCATGGTACCTAGGCCAGTGGAAGTGCTAGCTGGGGGAGAGTGTAATCCAGAATGGGAGTAAGGGAAAGAGATGATGATGAGTAATTGCAGCCTTGAGACTGGCTACAGCAGTGATTCTTCTTATTAATGATATGCTTGTAAGTTTCCCCACGAAAAGAGATCAATCAGAATCCTCAGGCAGCTGTGTTCCTGATGAGATACAATTTAACATACGGAGCAAGTGGATGCAAACAGCTCAAGTGGGTGTTTTAGGGTGCCATCCAGATACCCTTTTTAGAAGCAAACACATATTCCCCAATCAACTAACTCCCAGGAATTTTGATGAGGTCTCAGGACTCCTCTATAGGAATTGCATTTGGACAAAGGCAGCTGCCTTGTCCACTTCTCTTCTCCGAAGGCAGCCCACATCTAATGACTGGTCAGTATGGAAGTACAAAGACCCAGACTCCTTTTTCAATTGAGATAACTCTGAAAATCCATCCCAGATTTGGAGATCCCGCTAGTGTTGGCTAAGGCCTTGTCACAGCTGCTTCATAGTTTAACTTTCCCTCACTCAAACCTGCTTCTCTTATCCCTCACAAATGTTCCTGAGAGCATCTCAACAAACCCCATGAATGCAGATCTCAAAGACTCAGAGAGTTGTTTTCTGAGTCATCCAACTTCAGACAGTATAAGATAGAAAGCAGAATAACTGTAGTAGAGAGAAGACTATAGTAGAGAGAAGACTATAGAACTCTTAGGTCACTGTCTGTCCTCCTAGTTCACCTGTTTGTCCCCCCCCCAATGACTTAGAAAGTTTAGCTGGCACACATTTCAAAGATTTAAATACACAAATTTGAAAAGGTCAGTTAGTGGACCTGATATTGAATCGAGGATTTATTTTATTTATTTATTTTACATTTTTATTTTTTTAATTCAGTTAATTAACATACAGTGTATTATTAGTTTCAGAGGTAGAGTTCAGTTACTCATCAGTCTTATATAATACCCAGTGCTCATTACATCCTGTGCCATCTTTAATGTCCATCACCCAGTTACCCTATCTCCCCACCCCGAATTGAGGGTTAAAAAAAAAGAACTTCAATTAAATGAAACCATAATTGAAAGAAAAATTTTGCGTTGAGATTCTTTAAGTTACTTAGTAAGCACAGGATTGAGCAGAGGTTGGCAAACTGTGGTTCGTGAGCCAAATCTGTGAGCTGCTTGCTCTTACAAAGAAAGTCTTATCAGAACACAGTCATACTATTCTCTTCCATCTTGTACATGGTTACTCTTATGCTCCCCTGTCAGTGAGTGGTGTAATTGAGTCTGTACGACCTTCAAAACCTAAAATATGTGCTCTCAGGCCTTTACACCAGAAGTGTGCCAGACCGGGGGATAGAGGAAACCTGATTTGCAAGCAACTAATATAAAAAAGACCAGGGCGTGACAGCTGACTCTGTGAGGAAGAACTGATCTCTTGAGGACCTACCAAGTAAACTTGTATCAGGGAAATGTTGTAGCACCCCAATAAGTATGCACGGTGAACCTCTATCCATTGCCCTCTGCCCTGAACAGATCACATCTGGTGCCTTGGGTCACATTGCATGGTGATGGCAACAAAGCTAAGTGGGTGAACTGGAAGCCATGCCACATGGCAAATGGTTGAAGAAACGGAGATATTCACCCCAGAGAAGGGATGGTAAAAGGATACAAAGTAGTCTTCAAATGTTTGAAGTGCTTCAAATGTGGTCTTCAAATGTTTGAAAGAGAGGAATGGGTGAGCTTTTTTACTTTGTTGTTTCAGTCATGTTGGGGATGGTTTGTGGGACTGGAGAAAAAGACTCACTTCAAAATCGTTTTATAATGATTAGAACTAAACAACCATGGAAGAGGTGAAATGCTCTGTGTATAGAGGCAAGTACCAGAGGGTTTAAACTTTGTGGTTCTGAAGTCAGAATTCTGCCACAACGGAAGGTATGTAAGTCAGAACAAGAGCCTGGCCGTCAGGTTCTGCATTTGCATCTGTAAAATGTCCATGCTATGGGCTGTGGTGAGAACTAAACAAAATCACACATGGCAGGTAGCACAAAAAGATGTATAATCAGCCCTGTGTCACCCCAGTTCAAATTTGGCAGAACTCTGTCAACCACCACACTTGGTGAATTTCATGCCTTGCCTTGTATGCAGATGATCTGAACTTATTTGAGTTGCATACATCTTTTGAAAATATTGTTTTCATAAGCATTATTGTTTTCTCTTTGTAAAAAGAGACAACAACAGAATGCTAGGGATTCATTTGTCAAATAACATTAACCAGAAAAATACCAGAAATTATAACTGAGATCTGGGATGAGATGAGGTGAGCAAAGCATTTGCTTCAGGTGCACAATTTAAGAAGGTGCCAAAAAATGAGTAACAGACGTGAATATTTTAATAAAACATTTTTTAAAATGCAAAAATCAGTGATGAACAAAATGTTGAAATTTTAAATAAAGATAAGATCAGCTGTCATTTGTGAAATATACTCTGTGACTTGAGAGCCATCACATACCACCTAGATACCGTAACTTCCTACCTCCTCACTGGGGATGGGAAACATTTTTGAGAAGATTTCAGCCTAAATTCCTGTTTAGCACAACAGTGGGCTACATGAACTCTTCCTACTCTTTTTTCTTTTTTTTTTAAAGATTTTATTTATTTATTTGACACAGAGAGAGAGATCACAAGTAGGCAGAGAGTCAGGCAGAAAGAGGAGGAAGCAGACTCTCCGCTGAGCAGAGAGCCCGATGCGGGCCTCGATCCCAGAACCCTGAGATCATGACCTGAGCCGAAGGCAGAGGCTTTAACCCACCGAGCCACCCAGGCGCCCAAACTCTTCCTACTCTTGAGCCGCGTGATTTTAGCAAGCTTATCTCAGTCCTTTTCTTTATATTCTAAATTTTAAATTATTTTAAAAATGTTATTTATTTCCAAAAGAAGTTTTATTTTCATCTTTCCTCCTTTTTCTTCCTTCTCCCTCGAATGAATCGTTTACTTGTATTTTCCTCCAGCTTTATTGAGATATAACTGACCTATAATGTGTAAGCTTAAGGAATACATGGTATTGATGATACTTCTATACTACAATATGATTACCTCTGTAAGGTTAGCTGACATGTCCATCACATCACACACTCAGCCTTTCTTTTTTTAGGGTGAGAACATTAAAGATCTATTCTCTTAGTAGTTTTCAAGTATACAACTCACTACTGTTAACTATGATCACAATGCTATGCATTAGATCCCCAGAACTGACTTCTCTCCTAACTTCAAGTCTGTACCATTTGATCAATGTCTCTAATTCCAGTAAGTGCCATTCTATTCTCTAGTTCTACAAGTTTGGCTTTCTAAGATTTTGAGTATGAATGATATCATACATATGTCTTTCTCTGATTTATTTTGCTTAGCATGATGCCCTCAAAGTCCATCCATGTTGTCACAAATGACAAGATGTCCTACTTTCTCATGGTTGAATAATATTCTATTGTCTGTGTGTATATTGTATAATGTGTGTGTGTGTGTGTATATATACATATATGTATATATACACAATGTATATATGTGTATATATAAACAATGTATATATATGAATATATACACACAATGTATATTTAATATATGAATATTAAAAATGTGTTAAAAATTAAAATTGTATAGTTCTGTTGTTATTTTAATATGTAGCTATTTCTCCTTGGAGGAAAGACATTTGGTTATTATTACCCAGAATATTACAGGCAATAATACATATTTTTATTAGAAGTATCTCATCCAGAAAGTTCAGAAGCAATAGAAAAAACATAATACATACTTTCTGGAGTCAGATTTTAAGTTTTATTTTCTAGCATCTACCTTATTAGTAAATTAAAACTGGTTCTTATAGAAATCAAATAAATTAAAGGGATGCAAGTAATTCAATGGATAAAGTTCTGCTTTAGGTGAAACTTCCAGGCTTCACAAAATTCAGAAAATGTGGTTTCAGTGTCCATTACCTCAAAATAAAGAAAACCAATTAAAATAATGTTGCACAGACAAAATAAAGTTTGTGTGTTTTAATTTTCCCTGATGCTAATAACATTGTAGATTATTGAAACTAAAGACTTTCAGAAATCCAATTTATTTGCATTCTTTAGAGTCACCATTTCCTTTTGTATTCTTCTCAGGTTGAATATGGAATGAGGGCAGATTTTTCTTTTCTCTTATGCATTTGTTTTCTGGTTCTCATGCAGTGTAATTGTTTTATAACAGAAAGCTGGAAAAAAATTTTGAATAGTAATGTTCAATAGTTTTCCAGAGTAATGTTAAAAATATTGTAGGAACTTTTTTCAAACTCTTTTAAAAATATTCCCTGGGTTTTTCTTTTAATTTTCCTAAAAAAGCAAATAATAAACAGGAATATTTATAATAATGAACCATCTGGAGTTTGAAGTCTAATAAAATGTTTGTACCTAAACTAAAATGTTATAAACCTCATTTTTGTGACTGTCAAAGAAAAACAGCAACTTCAAAATATTTTGGTAATGACTTTTAAAGAGAAAAGATGCATTTATTTTATTTGAAGCCCATAGAAAGGGAACTTATCTTTATAATTATTAATAAGAACATTTATATCATATAGAACAAGAATTTCATTAGCATGAAAAATAATTAAACAGGGGCGCCTGGGTGGCTCAGTCAGTGAGGTGTCTGCCTTCTGCTCAGGTTGTGATCGTGGGGGTTCTCAGATCCAGCCCTGGGTGGGGCTCCCTGCTCAGGGGGGAGTCTGCTTCTCCTTCTCCCTGCTGCCCCTCCCCTACTTGTGTGCACTCTCTCTCTCTCTCTCAAATAAATAAATTCTTAAAAAAGTAATTAAACAAATTGGGTAATATGGGAAGTATAGAGAATAAATAATACATAACAAATTACTGATAGGTAATCCCCTATATAAAAACAGCTAACATTTTGGTGTATTTTCTTTAGGATATATTACTGTTTTTCTTAATACTCTGAATATAGTTACTTATCCTGATGTTTTACACATAGTATGATATACCATTGACATCTTTAAATATCATTAAGAATTCTTTAAAATATTTTTATTAACTGCATGTTATTGTGTAGCATGAATAAAACCATTTCCCCCATTCCTACTATATGACACTTCTAGTGTCTTATTTTCAATTTTCGTTATTAAGATAAACACTAAAATGAACATAATTGAACTCAGTTTTAATAAGTTACCAGTTCATTCAGATACCTTCCTAGAAGTGGAATTATCCAGTAAAAAGGTTAGGATATTTTCTCGATTTGATACATATTGTTAAACCTTTCCAGGAAGGATGAACCAATTTCCATTCCAAGCAACAGTGGAAAAGAATGCTCAATTTAACACACCCTTGAGACCATTAAGCTTGGTCCTTTGTTTGCTTATTCACTGCAAATTCTGTAAGTGAAAAATGGTAGCTTCTTGTTTTAAATTACATTAATTTGATTACTACTTAGCTTAAATTTAAGACAAATGTATTAGCATTTCATATTTCTTCTGTGTATTTTTTATTTATGTGCCTTTCCATTTTTTGCATATTGTGTTGTTTCTTTTTACACATAAAGAATGTTAACTATTTATCTGTTGTATTAGTTGCAAATATTTTTCTCATTCTTTTTGTTAGCTTTAAAATGTTTTTTTGTTTATTGAGGCTTTTATATATTCATGTGCTTTTATCTGTCAGTATTTTCTTGGGAAGTTTATTTATTTTTAGTACTTAGGAAATGTTTCCTTATTCAGCAATCAGGTAAATATTCTCCTTACCTATTTTCTTCTAATTTTTTCTTTTCCTATTTTTTTTTTTTCTATCTCTCTTTCTAAACTTACTTTTTAACCTTCTGGAATTTATTTTAGTGTGTGGAGTGAGCAGGGAACTTTTAGTTAAAGGAACTAAAATTTTCTTTTTATTATGAGAATGAGAATAAAGCATTTCTATTTTCTTTTTAAAAGTCCAAATAGTAGCAAAAGCTTTAATTAAGAAGTAAAAAATCCAATCTCCCTTGTCATTCCTACTTCCAGTTTCCAGGCTCAGAGGTAACATTATTAATAGGCATTTATTCACTTACACTTTTATGTATTCATTTTAGTTTACCCACTTGCAAAGATTTTTGATCTCCGACTGTGTATCAAGCCCTATTTCGAGTACTGAAAGTGTCATGGTGAATGGCCTTCCCCAGACCTGTACTGTAGATGAGGGGAATGGGAAGAGAACAGTGAAACATGAAGAATCAAGGTAATTTTCAGAGAGTAATCAGTGTTATGAAGAGAGGAAAAACACTCTAATGGGATAAAAAGCAACTAGGAGGAGGTAGTGAGGGGAGAGATTTTATGTTTCACTTCTCACTTTTTATTTATTTTGGAAGTGGTTAGAAAGTTCTTTCTGAAGAGGTGATACTTAAGACATAAATGAAGAAGCATCAGTTATGGGAAGTCTGGATAAACAAGTTTCAGGCAGAGAAAATGAGTGCAAAGACCAGATTGATTGGCATATTTGCAGAACAGAAAAAGAATGCTCTATGATAGCAGTGATGTTAAAAAACAAACAAACAAACAAATAAATAAAATAAGATGTAACTACCCGGCAGATTGCACCATAGTCTATTTCTATAATCCTTTCCTAGCTTTCTGGTCAGTCCCCTGTTTATTTTGGGGCAAGAAGAGCAATGTTTCCACTTCTGCAGTGAACACATATGGAATACATGTAGTATATGCTTACTAGGAGGAGATTTGAGGACAAAAAGACTTGTGTCCAAACTTCTATTCTGCCGTTTAATAAATATGTGATCTTGGGCAATTTATGCAACCCCTTTAAGATGAAGTTTTCACTTGTGAAATGAGGGAAAAGATTTCCTTCTTACAGAATGTGAGGATTAAATACAAATTGTGTGTATGTAAAAGCTTGGCTTGGAATAGTAAGCCCAAAACGTTACTATTTGTTAAAAAAATAATTGTTTTATTAATATCTTACATTTATTCTTTCAGATATGCTTTAGAATAACTAAGGAATTTTTAAAAATGACTTTTAAAAGAAATTCTTGGGGCACATGGGTGGCTCAGTCAGTTAAGCGACTGACTCTTGATTTTGGCTCAGGTCATGGTCTCAGGGTCATGAGATGGAGCCCCGCCTCAGGCTTAAGAGTCTCTCTCCTTCTCCCTCTGCCCTCTGCCCTCCTCCCTGTTACAGGGATGTACTCTCTAAATAAATAAATAAATAAATAGATAGATAGATAGATAGATAGATAAAGGAATTAGATTTTTTATACCTGTAGATTAATTAAGGGAGTATTGACATTTTATAGTTTCCATCCAGGAACACTCAATTATTAAGATATGCTCCTGTCTTTCAAAAAACAATCATAGGTAATTTTTCCAGTATAAATCCTACATACTTCTCGTGAAGATTTTTACATACACATTCATAACTGAACTCAATCAATAAATAGATAACTTGGTTAGATTTCATATCAGTGTTATATAATGAACCTAGTAATGCATTGACCCACTTATCTTTTTAAAAATAGAATTGCCTGTTTCTTGAGAGTGGAATATAACTTGAGTGCAAAACTATCTGGCCCGTGACTTTTATACATAGAGTTGGGTTTTTTTTGTTCTGTTTTATTTTGTTTTATTTTTATTTTTAGATTTTTAGATCTGTTGTAATTGTCTTTTTAATTTTATATTGCTAAAGAAATTCAGATATCTGTATTTTATATAGAACATGGACCATATTTAATTGCCAAATTTAGTAAAAGAATTATAGTGTGCTATGATTGCTTTATCTCTTTTTTAAGGCTAATTTTGCTTATTTGTGTATTTCCTTCTTTTTGGGGGGGTGTGGTTCAATTTGTATTAGTTTTTTCAACTTGCCATAGCAAAGTACCACAAACTAGGTGGCCTAAACAACAGAAATTTATTGACTCAAAGTTCTGGAGGCTAAAAGTCTGAAGTCAAGGCCTTTTCAGGATTGTGAGGGAAGGATGTATTCCAGGCCTTTTCTTGGCTTACAAATGGTCATCTTTTGTTCAAATGGCATTCTCTCTGTATGTATGCCTATCTCCAAATGTTACCTTTTTATAAGGACACCAGCTATACTGGATTAGAAGCCCACTCTATTCCAGCTTGACATCATCTTAACCAAGAGGAGTCATTTGCAATGCCCCTATTTCCAAAAAAGTCACATTCTGGTCACATTCCAATTAAAACTTCAACATATGAATTTCTGGGTGGGCAGGGGGACACAATTCAACTGATAAGACAATGATTTTCTTTTAAAAATAAAATTTCAAAAAGTATTTCTTAGCTTCATCATTTTTCTTGATTTTCTATTTTATAATTCATTGTTTTTTTCTTCTGTATTTTGTTTCCAAACTTCTTTTAAATAGTCTACTTTCTCTTATTTTAATAATGTTTTTCTCTATATACAGCTCTTGCTATGTCCTCTATGTTTTGATTTGCTTTTATTAAATAATTTGTTATCATATATTTACTCTCCACTTTGAACAAATCATTATTAAAGGAATTTTTTTCCCAATTTCCAAGTGTAGAATTAAAAGACAACAAGACAAGAAGACAGAATATCAGAATCTAAAGGGCTTTCCAAGCTGACTTCCAGTTCTATTAGTGAGCGATAGTCATTACCTTGTGCATTTACCATGGTCTGTGTTTGGGTCATCAGCCTTGGCAGACTCGGAACATAAATATGGTTTGTCTTTGAACAACATAGGTTTGAACAGTGTGGGTCCACTTACATGTGGGCTTTTTATAGTACAATTCTGTAAAATATATTTTCTCTACCTCATGACTTTCTTGATAACATTTCCTTTTCTCTACTTTACTTTATTATAAGAATATAGAATATACTGGGTGCCTGGGTGGCTCAATGGGTTAAAGCCTCTGCCTTCAGCTTAGGTCATGATCTCAGAGTCCTGGAATCGAGACCCACATCAGGCTCCCTGCTCAGCAGGGAGCCTGCTTCCTCCTCTCTCTCTGCCTGCCTCTCTGCCTACTTGTAATCTCTCTCTCTGTGCCAAATAAATAAATAAAATCTTTTAAAAAACAATATAGAATATAATATATATAAATGCAAAATGTGTGTTAATAGGCTGTTTATGTTATCAGTAAGGCTTCCGATCAACAGTAGGCTATTAGTAGTTAAGTTCTGGGGGAGTCAGAAGTTAAATGTGGATTTTTGACTGCAGGCAATCAGTGCCCCTAACACCCACATTGTTCAAGGGTCAACCATATTAAGTTTTAAATTCTAAAGAGTGTATTCTCTCTCAGGTATGAATCCACATTAATCCAATCAGCAAATTTTTATTTAAAAAATATTGATCACTAATGAGAAAATACCTGTTGTGGGAAGAAGCATAATTGCTGACCAGCCCATTCTCCTCAGAGATAGACCTAGCTTGGAGGACACTTACAGATGCTTTAGCTTAGTGTCTCAGCGTTTAGGACAGATGGATACCCTGTCACTGACTTGTGATTCCTTTAGTTACGTTGATGTATTTATGTAGGCTATAATCAATTTTTACCAACCTAAAATGACTCTTTTCTCTTTAAGGTGAGTTTTTCCATGTCTGAAAATTATTTTAAAGTGAGGACAATAACATTCTGTGCATTTATTCAACAGATAATTATTGAATACAAGCTTGACTCTGTGATCTGCACTAGAAATGGGGTTGGAAACCTGTCAGATAGGATCCCCACACTCCTGGGGCTTACAGACTGGAAGAGGAGACACTATATGATCATAAACAAATACAAAAATGAACATTTAATTTTAATTAAAAATTACTCTTGCAATAAGTGCTAGAATAGGAAAACATAGTTAACAATTTGCCAACTCAGAAGTTGGCTTACTCTTAGGATACTTCCTAATATATAAAATCTGATGTATAAGATGACTCTCTCAGGATGAAAAGAATGTCACCAAGGTAAATGAAAAGTATTGAAAATTCCAGAGAAAGAGAATTACAATGGTGAAGACCTTAAGTCTGGACCTCTAAGCGTAAACATGGAAAAAGTGAAAAAAGAGTAAAACGAGGGCGCCTGGGTGGCTCAGTGGGTTAAAGCCTCTGCTTTTGGCTCAGGTCATGATCTCAGGGTCCTGGGATCGAGGCCCGCATCGGGCTCCCTGCTCAGCAGAGAGCCTGCTTCCCCCTCTCTCTCTGCCTGACTCTCTGCCTCCTTGTGATCTCTCTCCCACTGTGAAATAAATAAATAAAGTCTTTAAAAAAAAAAAAAGAGTAAAATGAAAACCAAAATAAAAGCAGATGGACTATAATATAGCAAGTAAAAGAGAGAAAATTGTAGTAAAGGAAAGAGATTTTGCACTGTCTTGGGTCATGTTAGGGATTTTGGTTCTTTTCCTAAAAAAGTTACGTCGAGTAACTATAGAAGCGTTTGAGTAGAAAATATTGTAGGAATAATTTGGCTGCCTTGCTAAGAGTGATTGAAAGGGATTTTTATAAAAAGGATGTGGGAAGCTAGTACAGCAGTATAGGCCAAAAGATGGAGGCTGATTTGGAATGATGGCGATGATAATGTTGAGAGGGGATTGAACTGGAAATATATCCAGTAGGTAAAATTTACAGGACCTGGGACTTGATTAGGTATTCTGTGTAAGTAAGAGAGAGCTCTCAAGATAAAATTTTGGTGATACTTAGCTGCTTGTGTAATAGATTTGAAAGAAAAATGTGAATATGTAGCAAACCTTCCCCCCAATATATCATCCTACACATACACATGTATACAAAGCATTTGAAAAAAATAAAACCTAAAACAAACATACAAATAAACAAAAAGTAGACTTAAACCAAATGAGCCCACCTAGAAATTTCCTGTTATCCTAAAACATTCATTTTGTAAGTCATAATTTTTTTGTGAAAGTGTATGTATATATATGCTTTCACAAAATCTCTCTCTACATATATATTTAATAAATATAAACATATATATAAGAGACCTCTACTTTAAGACCTAGATCATCATCTCTCTAGCCTCTGACTTCAGGGTGAATTTGGACTCGATGCAGTGGTTTTACTACGCTGAACTTCAGCTTCTTCAGCCAGAGGAAAAAACAGTAGGAGCTCCTTGTAATTCAGGGCTGCATAGCGTAATTTGTATCTGTAGATATCAGTGGAGAGTCAGACTCCTACAACAGTATGGGAGTCTCTGCAATGGTAATGACTATTCTCATGCAGCAGTCACTATATTTGCTGTGTTAAATGTGTTGACACATTTTAAATACATTTTGTCACCTAGAAGGATATAAAAGTGGGATGTAGGAAGCAAACCTAGTCTTAAAATATTTTATAATCACTCTATTTAGTTAGTATCATATACATTTTCTATGCCAAGTGTAATGCTATTTAAGTTCTTTACAGTGTAACTCTTCCTATTTTTACTGTAGTTTCTCATCTGCTTTTCTCAATTATGTGTCCATTTGTTATTGATATTCTTTTGAAACAACTGTTTCTTAAGTAAATAAACAATCATATATGGAAAATCCATCGGCTACAATGTTTCTTCTTGAAGTTCTTTAATGGCTTCCACTCCATTTAGAGTAAAATGTTGACTTTTTATTTTTTAAAT
The DNA here is from genome assembly GCA_002007465.1 of Ailurus styani. Classification (NCBI taxonomy): domain Eukaryota; kingdom Metazoa; phylum Chordata; class Mammalia; order Carnivora; family Ailuridae; genus Ailurus; species Ailurus styani. The sequence goes on from LNAC01000039.1 coordinate 8,667,052, forward strand.
TTTTTAAAAAAAATTTTTAAAGATTTTATTTATTTGACAGAGAGAGAGAGAGAGACAGTGAGAGAGGGAACACAAGCAGGGGGAGTGGGAGAGGGAGAAGCAGGCTTCCTGCAGAGCAAGGAGCCCAATGTGGGGCTCAATCCCAGGACCCTAAGATCATGACCTGAGCCGAAGGCAGACACCTAATGACTGAGCCACCCAGGCGCCCCATAGAGTAAAATACTGACTTTTTAGTATGGCTTCTCAGGAAATACTCTCTGAACTGGCCTCAAGAGACAACTCCAACGTCACATCGTACCCTTCTTTCTTTTGTGTTCATTTGTGTTCAAAGTTCATATGTGGAACTTCACTTCTGGTTCCGTCTCCCTGGCTTTTTTTCCAGTTCTTTTTTTTTTTTTTTAAGATTTTATTTATTTATTTGACAGATAGAAAGAGAGCACAAGTAGGCAGAGTGGCAGGCAGAGGGAGAGGGAAAAACAGACTCCCCGCTGAGCAGGGAGTCCAATGCGGGACTCCATCCCAGCACCCCGGGAATATGACCTGAGCTGAAGGCAGAGGCTTAACCAACTAAGGCACCCCCTTTTTTTTTCCAGTTCGTAAGAACACTGCAAACTCTCTCCTGTCTCAGGACCTGGATGAGTTGTTTTTCCACGCTGAGAAAGATTTATTCCCAGTCTTCCCTTAACTGCTTCATCCTTCATATGTCCCTGTGAGTACCACCTGCTTGTAAAAGGTCCTCAACTTTTGCATCTAAATCTAGTTGATGCTCTCCTGCTAATTTCTTTTACATAATTCTATTTGTTTCTTTCATTGCATTCCTCTCTTCTAATCCCTTCTGTTTGTTTGTTTATTTGTTTGTTTTTCTCTCCCCTTCCCCAGGGGTTGTAAATGTCATATTCATTGTTATATTTCTAGTGCCTACCATAGTGTGGTACAACATCAGGGGTATTTTAGACACTCGAAAGTATTTGTTGAATGAATGAACAAATAAACAGTATTGCCCATCTGGTACATCTGGTATATATACTGAAAAATTTGAGCCCTGAACTTTACTAGCCTACAGAGAGTATGGTATTTGAATTCCATCAGCTTACGCTCAACTGATTTTGAGTCTCACAATGAGATAATTCAAAAACTCCTTTAAAAACTGAGAGACAGTATAATGAATATCATGTCCCTGAGGCAAAGTTAGGAAGTATGAATCTCTTCTCTGCAAGTAACTCATGTTATCAACTTTTAAACATTTTTCCATTGTTTTGCATGCGGAAGAAAATGTCACCATGCTATGCACACATATGCTGGGAGCATATTTAAGTTACAATTTGTTAAATTGTGCAATTAATTTAAAAGTCAGAAATACCTAACAAGGAATCATTTTTTTGTTTACATTGATTTAGTCTGAAGAAAAAAACTTTAAAAGTTTGATTTATTTCATATATTAAGTTCAAAATGTAGGTAATTTTAATTCCAGGGCTGGCCATATCTCAAAAAATAGTGTTCAATTATCCTGATATCATTATTTGAATCTACCTAGATTTTCAAGGAAAGAAAGTGAAGCAAGTACCTAGCCTGAAGATTAGAAGTCATTTAAAGTGATGTGTCTACATTTTAAAGATACAATAAACCTTATGGAGTAATATGTCTTATACTGGAAGGATTATAGGATTTGTTATATCTCTTTTTGGGAAGTTCAGAATAGTCATTCAAATGAATTACTTGCCAGACTTTGATTAGGATGAGAAAACTTCATTTTGAGCCTAAGGGAAATTTTTACAGTTTTTCATATAACTCCTTTCATGAAGACCACTATTCTACAAACAATTTTGCTTTCTCAGTATGACTGCCAAGGGAATTTTTTGCTATGTCGTCCATTCTGTATCCATTTAATCAACTGTCTCCTGAAAGCAGCTGGCTACATCTAACTCCATTTCTTCTTCTCTTTGGTTTTCTTTAATAATGACCTATGTTGGAGGCAATTTTGTATACTTCATTAGTATTAACCATTACAGATGGCAAATAAAAAGTCTTAGGATTTCATTGAAATTCATCCTAAAAGCACATTGTTTTCTCAATCCAATATTGGAAACTGAACCTTTGCATTTCTTTTTACGTGAAAACAAGGTGCAAAACTCTGCCTTCACAACAGCCAATGTCAAACACATACAGTAATGCTTCACTGTTATTCTCAGGTTATACATAATGCCTTCCATATTTTTCACCTTTTTATAATGTATTCTGCTGTACATATGCAAACAGTACCATAACCTTTGAAGTAGGAAATCTGTTTCTAGCTAATATTCCCATCCTGTCAGAGTCATCCAGCTAAGTGATATTGATGGGACTTTAATGATAGAAATTAATTACAGGGTTGAGCTGTTTCTCACCATTGTGTGCCACCGTGTTGTCACATTGCTTTCAGCTTCAGTGCTCCCTGCCACTTGTCTCTCAAGAAAGTTTTTCTTGTAATTGAAGTATGTGCATGTTTATCTCAGTTTGAACATATGTGTATGTGGAGTCGAGAAGATTCCATTTTGCTGATCACAGCTTACGATGATTATTTAGGTCTTCAGAACACTTTTATTTTCCAGAGCCTATTTCTGCCTTCTAGGAAGCATTTCTTTGAAAGAGACATTTGAAAACATCAAAAGCAGGTATCCTAGAGCTGCCGCTGGCATTTTTTTTTTTTTACAAACAATAAGGATTGTATAAATATTGTTAACTTTATAAATATTCTACTTAGAATGTATTCAAATGAATCACCATTCAAATACAAAATATGACAATCTGTGGTCAGAGAAACTTTATTATAACATGATGATTCTTAAAACATAAGATTTTTGAAGTATTTATGAGCAGGAATGCGGCAGAGGTAGAGATTAGGAAGGGTAAGGAAATCAACTGTGCAACATGATCTTAGGGAAATAATCAGGCTAATAAACCATGTATGAAAATAACTGACGTCTAGGTGATGCCTTTTTATTTTAAAATGAGAGAGAACATGATAGAATCAGTGGAAGATGAGGGTTGGAAAGAAGCTTAGAAGACATCTTTTTTTTTTTTAAAGTGGCTTTGACCGCAAACCACATTAAGAAACACGTTTTGCATTGTGACTCATATATGTGTAAACACACACACAGCTAAAACACATTTCAAGAAATGGTAATTATCCTTATTATATGTTATGTACTTTAAAGTATTTTTTCTAATTTGTTCTATTTTACCTAATAGTTTGAAAAACATAAACTACCCCCAGTTTCCTCATTTTATAAATGAGGAAAGTGTTGCAGACAGATTGTGTGATTTTTCCAAGGAGGAGCAGAATGCTCCATGCAGACCTCTAACCCTGTAACTCCCAGGATGGCATATTTTCTATTATGGTTTGAGGAAAAGAACTCAGAATCAACTTTTTTCAAAACCCAGGTTCAGTGCTGGTTCTTCCACTTTCAGCTTTCTGAAATACCTTAAATTTTACCAGAAGGAGGTAAGAATAAAAATATACAAAAATATACTGCTGTGTGACCTTGAGCAAACTATTTAACTGGTCTTGCTTTATAGGTTTCCACACATCCAACTTACAGTACCTCAACTACTGATGGCTACTCTACCTGGTTGCTCTAAGTTTTAAATGATATAGTTTACACGTTGCTGCTCAAATACACTTTTACGAATTAAAGGTCCCTGCCCTCCTAAACATCTTCTTGGTTGTGATAATTCAATTATCCTACCAGTAGATTAATACCCAGTCAGTAAATTTGATATGACGAACTGGTATTACTAAATAGTCAACAATATTTTGCATGTGTGAGAAAACCTTCCAAGGTCATTATCTTACTGATCCAACAGTAGCAGTGTGAAGTGTGCCGGTTAGTTCCCTTGTTTTCCCTGTTTATCGATCCCCTTAGAAATGTTCCATGATTGCACAAGTTCTCATGTCATATACGCAGTAAATGTAGGACTGACCGGGTCTTCTAAGTTCAAAACTAGTGCTCTTCCCACAATATAAAGTATACATGTAGGATAACAGAGTCAGAAGCACCTGGAGCTAGGTTCTATGTTGAAATGAATCTCTTGTGGCTGGTTTCATAGTAGAGCTGATGCTGGCTTCTTACAAAGCTTATGGCACCTTCTCAGTGAACTAAGAATATTCACCATCTATGATACAAACTGAAAAACAAGGAGTTTTTCTCTGACCTTCAAATATCTAGTGTCAAATTGCTTTTTGAATGGAAGACATATATTACAGATTAGAATGCATTTTTAATAAGATTCATGTATTGATTATAAAACAACATTAATTCTGCATTGATTTTCTGAGGCACATTGTCTTATGGCTTGGTTTGCATTGGCAATTTTTAAAAAAGATTTTATTTATTTATTTGACAGAGGAGAGTGAGATTACAAGTAGGTAGAGAGGCAGGCAGAGAGAGAGGCGGAAGCAGGCTCCCTGCTGAGCAGAGAGCCAGATGCAGGGCTCAATCCTAGGACCCTGAGATCATGACCTGAGCCAAAGACAGAGGCTTTAACCCACTGAGCCACCCAGGCGCCCCTGCACTGGCAATTTGAATGAATTGTACTGAGTGAGCATCCAGGATGGGTAATTGAAATCGAACTCACAACTTCTAGGAGAGCCGTAGCTGGACTAACTCATGACTCCCTCCCACTCTCTATCCCTCCTGCTGTTGGCACTGGCATTGCCACTGTCCTCATGGCTGCTGTGCAAAGCTCTATAGCTTTAGAAGAGCAGAAGTAAAAGGAGGAGATATGCTGGGATAACTGAAAAAACCTAAGTCTCAGGATGTGTTCTATGGCAGGGAGCCCTTGTCCATATGTGGAGATCTGGCTGTGGTGGCCAACTCTCTCATTTTGGCTGAGATGGAGAGGGGCTTGGGACTGCCAGGGCTCAATTGGAAGAAAAGTTGGTTATTCCATGTCCTGGCCCCAAGATGAATCTCTAAAACTGTCTAGAATAATTTAGCTTTGTCACACTCTTGATATTTCAAAAATTCAAAGTTCATTTGATTTGACAAAAAAAAAATAGATAAACAGGCAAAAAGAACCTGGGCGAGTCTAAAGGGTTAAAATGAATTTGTTTAAATTTGTGTCTCTCTCCTTAAAAGTTATCTACTCTAGGCTCAAAGGGAATAAAGTTTTGGGTAAGATGTGGGGAGAGAAGGGAACAAAATTGTTACTGGGGTCATGGGATACTTTATGATTTAAAAGAAAGCAGACTTTCTTTACTCATCTTTCTGAAGTACAACTATGGAAACTCTCTGGGGGAATGGGTGGGAGAGCGTATTATGTTCCTGGGGAGAGAGCTAACAGGGACTTAGGAGAGAGGTAGAAGGGATGATATGAAGAGATATAGATAGCCTATTTGGGAAAATGCACTTGTGTCAGTCACCAACCCAGAATCAGTAAAAAACATTCTACTGAGATGACACACGTGCCCCACTCCATTGTATTTCCAGCCCAGTTTTGTCCTTCTCTTGTTTTCCCATGAATCCCAGCTCTTAGAACTGGGACCAAAGCTAGCAGCGCAAGTGCCAGTCACTTGTTTAAGCCTCTGGGGATTTATCAGTGACCGAAACAGATACAAAGCCCTTCTCTCAGAGTTTATAATCTAGGGTGAAGGGGAGGCAGACAATCTATAAAGCAAATTGGTGAAGTTTCCAGTGCCTTAAATTGTTATAAATGCTTTAGAGAAAGATAAAAGAAGGAAAAGGTGTAGGAAATAAGAGTGTTGCATGTTCATGAAGATCTCACTAAGGAGGTGAAATTGAGAAGCGTGTACACTTAAAAATGCTTTAGAAGTCAGGACATATTAGCTGGACATTATTTCAGAGATTTAATTTTTTAGAGCCAGTAGGTAAGTGCAAAGGAAAGCTTTGCTTCTAAATCAATAAATAATAAAGGAAGAACGCTAAGCACAGTTGGAAAAAGTTAAAGAGGCTGACAGAAGGATCAAGCTTCCCTATGCTCGTAAGACTATATTAGTGCCATTTTATTTCATTTTCATTTGTTTGTTTGGAATTGACCAGAGAAATACTAGAATGTGCTCCTTGCCTGCACCCTCAGGCACTATATTTTACAAAGAAACCTCTATGAGTAAGCCAGAGCATAGCACATAAACTAGAATTTCTCTTGACACAATTCATCTCATACTTTTGTTTCAGCAAAAACTAGACATCCTTCAACCCAAGTTATAGAAACTCAACTCACAGCCCGAGGCATTGAATTGCATTGGACGTAAAAGCCCTCATTCAAAAATAACTTATTTAAACATTCTGTTATAGCTGCGTGGAATTTATCTATCAAAGAGGTGAGTAGGTCCTACATCAGCAACTCCTGATTTTCCTACACACCCCATAAACCACCAACAAATACAATATTTTAAATGTGAAAGCCAGCATCTTTTGTTTTTCAGAAACGTGATACTATAATGACATTTTCTTTTCAGATTATGGAAGTGTTCTTTTTGAGGAGGAGAGGCATTCCAAATACTTCCTGGCACTTAAGGGCAGATTTTTATTTTACTAAATTTAATAGATATTGATATTTACCACAGTTAAAGCACTTCAGTTACCTGAAGTGAAAGCACTACTTTAAGAATACCTGGAACAATCGCCTTTCCTGGATTATTCTGGCTACTGATTCTCCTGAGTGGCTGACAAAGGTAAGGAAGCAGATCTGGAATTATATCACAGGTATGCATGTGATGTCAGTTACAAGAAAATATTAAATTAGCTTGTTATATTTGTTATCATCAGTAATTACTTTGCAATCACAAAATAAAGCACACTGGCTGTAGAACCTTTAATTTCTGGAAATCAACAGTGGCTTCCAAGAAACAGGTAATTGTCCCTCCTTCCTCATGAGCATAAATATAGAAATTTCTGTCTATTTGGAGTCCCTATATTAAAGTTTGAGATAAAATTGAAACTATAGACTACTTTGCGACAGAAGTCTGTTGGTTGATCTTTCCCTGACTTTGTTGGGTGGCTCTATTGTCATTCAAGGCTGGTTGAGTTGTGGCACCTGAAGGACTGGCCTGGGGTTTCCTGAACTCAGGTTCTCGTTGCTGAATCGAAGCACTTAGTAAAATTATTATATTGGCATGACCATTAATTCTTTTTACAAAGTGTTGATCTGGTGGGTTGCTCTGCCCAGCTATCAGTCTCAACTCTTAGTCAATAAGAAAACAAAAAGGAAAGGTCTAAGCTTGAGGAAGCTAAATGACTGAAATCAATTTAATTTATGATAGATAATATCCCTTACAGTGACCACTTTTGATTTCTTATTGACGTTTTTCTTTACAAAACGGGGGGCGGGGGGTCACTGTTGTTAAAATCCATGAATACTTGTTATTTTCATCTGCTGGTAGTTCCTTACCATGATTACTCCAATGATGCCACATACTCATATAGCCAAAAGTATATTAAATGTTATATGTCTACCTTTTTGATGTGTTTGTGTACTTGTTTTATTCTGGAGTAATACTTAGTTTATCCGTGAACCATTCTCAGGCTTTTAATTTCCCAGAATAATTTAGAAAACTAAGAAGAAAAAGAACAAAAGAGACAGAAAGAGCATTTTTGACTGCAAAGGGAAAACTCTTCATCAGGAAGAAATAATGAAACATATATGCCAACACTAAATTTCAAATATGATACCTTCCTCACTGAGAGTGCTTGGTTTGAGATGAAAAAGAGAAGAAACAGTCCCATGCTTATTATCTATTCATCCTTCAAGTAACTGATTGCATAGCAAGTGCCTAAAAGATGAGTACAATTCAGTTTTTGTTAAAGAGTTCGCAAACAAGTGTGGGACTGTTCTATCAACATAAACACGTACGTGTGCATGTGTATGTGTTTGTGTATATACACACATATACAAACATGCATATATACATTATATGTATATGTAAGTATACAATTATACTGTATAGAAATATATTATGTATTATAATAAAAGTATATATTATACATAAAGGCAGCATAAATCCAAGTTATTATATTGCAGTTCGAATTTGTAGTACAGGGCACCTGGGTGGCTCAGTGGGTTAAAGCCTCTGCCTTCGGCTCAGGTCATGATCTCAGGGTCCTGGGATCGAGGCCCGCATCGGGCTTTCTGCTCAGCGGGGAGCCTGCTTCCTCCTCTATCTCTCTGCCTACTTGTAATCTCTCTCTGTCAAATAAATAAATAAAATCTTTAAAAAAAAAAGAACTTGTAATACAAATACAAAATACAAACGATTAGAATGGGGTATATGCTTTAGTGGGTATATCTATGTACTAAGATATTTATATTAGCTGTTTTATTTGATACCAAAATGGTATATAACGACCAGCTGTCAATCAAATACGTCAATCAAAGCCAAATTTACATGTCACAAAACAGGCTTAAAACGGTGCAGCTAGAGTGTCTCGCTACCACTGCCGCTCATGCTCTGGTAGTGGCCCACTTTCACTCTTGAAAGTGTACTACACTTACCTACTCAGTAAACTCTATCTCCCCATTCTGGTCTCAGGTCTCCAATTCTTTGGTGAATCTGGGACAAGAACTGAGTGATCCAATGATACATATCCTTCCACAGAGTTTTGTTTATTCCGCATTAAAAGACTTCTTATTTCTACCTGTAGGCCAGAATACCATCTTGCATTAATTTACCAAAATGACCAACACAAGGTGAGAGGCACCCATTATATGTTCTTTAGGCCTTTCAGAAAACATGGAGTGGTTCCTTTGGCCACATGTATGTGAATCTACAAGAAAGGTGATGTTGTAGACATCAAGGGAATGGACACCATTCAAAAAGGAACGCCCTGCAAATGATACCATGGCAACACTGAAGTCTACAATGTTACCTACCATGCTGTTCACATTGTTATAAATAAGTAAGTTAAGGGCAAGATTTTTACCAAGGGAATGAATGTATATACTGAGCATATTAAGCATTCAAACAGTGGAGATAGTTTCCTGAAGCATGTGAAAGAAAATGATCAGAAAAAGAAGGAAGCCAAAGAAAAAGTTTCTTGGGTTCAACTGACATGCCGGCCTGTTCCACCAGAAGCACACTTTGTGAGAACTAAGGGACAGGAACCTGAGCTGCTAGACCCATTCCCTATACATTCATGGCATGATAAAATGTGTATATAAAGCATTTGCCTAGAATTCAAGATAAATGGTACTAGAACTTGAATTTTTAATCAAATGCCTTTCTAAACTAGTTCCCTTCTTTCTCCCTCTCTGTCTCTGCATCTCTCTGTTTCTGTTGCTCTTTTTATGGGACTGGCTCTTTTTTCTTCTTTTTATTTATTGGTCGAAGTTTTCTGTATTGTATGTGATTACTTTTCATAATTTTTATTTGCTCACGATAATTTCCATTTCCCCAAGTTGTAAACATTGTCAACAATTGGATGTACATTCTATTTTTGTTAACGTGGTTGAGGGGTCAGCCATTATGGTATGGGAAGTCCTGAAAGACCAGATTGTAGTTATGATTCCTTAGTGGAAACTGCATGGTTTTCACTGTGGGTGCAAAAATAATTCTTTCATCTTGCCTCAGGGTTCAATGTTTTTAAGTAGCTTTTGAGAGTGGCCTCTTTGAACAGTTCCATTCAGATTGTCTATTTATCTGTTCTTTGCTTTCAGTGTATTTTTACCTTCATTATAAACCATTCTGTACAATGGTACTAATAATCCTAATCTGGTTTTGGAATTTTCTAGAAAAGCAGCCTGGCCAAATTACAATAGAATATATAACTTGGACATGACTTGCTTCATAAAAAGATTAATTAGATGCAAGTTCTTGGCTAGGTTGACTTATTGGGTCTCTGGTTGTTTATTATTGTTGTCTTGTTTTTTTTGTGAGGATAGATTTAGAATCATAATTTTCCCAAATCCCAGTGAGTATTTATACAATGAATATTTACTTTTCATAACTGTTAAGTACTACTGAAACCAAATTTCATAATATGATTATGTAATATTTAAGTTCCTGTGGTGAAATAGAAGAAGAATGAGATGAGGCGCTCAAGGTCCCCATGTGTTCAAAATCTGACATTAACTAACAGAGTGAACTTGAGTAAGTCAGTGAACTCATTTTTGTCTAACTATTGAAAGAGGGTTTCAAAAAAAGGTTGGTGTCACACTAACATTCTAAAACCCCATCTTCCTTCTAAGAAACTATTTTTTCTGTTTTTTTAAAGATTTTATTTATATATTTGAGAGAGAGAAAGAAAGAATGAGAGAGAAAGAGCACGAGAGGAGAAAGGTCAGAGGGAGAAACAGACTCCCTGCTGAGCTGGGTGCCCAATGTGGGACTCCATCCTGGGATTCCAGGATCATGACCTGAGCCGAATGCAGCTGCTTAACCAACTGAGCCACCTGGGCGCCCCTCCAAGAATCTATTCTAAACATGGGTAAAGATCAACCGAGTATTGTCCAATATTAGGCAGGAACATCAGATTCTTCACATCGGCCCTGATTTCCTCATTTCTAAGCTATGTTTATCAAAAACTAAGCAATGACGAATGGGGGATTTTTAGTTAGAAAGTGTTTAGGAGCAGTTACAGTTTGTAATTCCATAACCTATGAACAATGAAATTGATAGAGAATACAATAAATTGATAAAGAACACCTCAGAGATGGAGGAAAGACATTAAAAATGAGTTATGAGGGGCACCTGAGTGGTACAGTCAGTTAAACATCAGAATCTTGGTTTTGGCTCGGGTCGTGGCCCCAGGGTCATAAGATAGAGTCCCACGTGGGGCTCTGCACTCAGCACCTGGTTTGCTTGGGTTTCTCTTTCTCTCTCCCTCTGCCCCCACACCTTCTCTCTAAAATAAATAAGTAAATCTTTTAAAATATAAGTTGAGAAAGAGAACAAAAGACAGTGATATAAAATAATAAGGGACATAGAGGGGTCTAATAGTTGGAGTACAAGCAGGTTTAGTGGATAATGGTAATTAACAGTGAAAAATTAAAGGTTGGAATATGGCATATTGCGATATTAGTTCCCAATAAGCAATATAATGACACCTGACAGCCATGATCTCTAGAAAAATCACACCAGTGATGTTCATTCCAATAATTAAAAATAAATGAAAAACTGGCTTCTTTATTGCTTTCTTTTTGAGTGCTTTCTGTACAAACAGTTTTTAAATGTAAGGCAAGGAAGATTTTTTAGGCGAAATATATACCAATAAGTGTTTGATGAATGACTTAATTTTTATTTTTATTTTTATTTTTTTTAAAGATTTTATTTATTTATTTATTTGACAGAGAGAGAGAGAGAGAGAGAGATCACAAGTAGGCAGAGAGGCAGGCAGAGAGAGGAGGAAGCAGGCTCCCTGCCAAGCAGAGAGCCCGATGTGGGCCTCGATCCCAGGACCCTGAGATCACGACCTGAGCCGAAGGCAGAGGCTTTAACCCACTGAGCCACCCAGGCGCCCGAATGACTTAATTTTTAACATAATATCACTATCTAAATGTTTTTAAGTTGAGGTATTAATCATCAGGTAATAGTTTAAATGTACTCTCTAATAATACTATATTGGCTGATAGAATATAAATGCTGCTGACTAGAAAACTTTGATTGTTACAAAGGAAAAAAAGATCTATTGTATCTTGAGCTAGATTGTAGCCAAATAGAATATCTAGAAGTCACTTAATGATATGACACCAGTATATCAGAGTAGCTAATAAAGGATATAATGAACTTGGATAAAGTATTTTTTTAAAGGACATATTCACACTCACCACTTATGATCTGGAACTTAGGCTTTTTAAAATGTAGATGTGAGAAGCAGATGAAGAAGAGGAAACAGTTTAGGAATTTTTAAATATACTCTTATGTTTGGCACATTTTTTGAATCAAGCATTTTGGGGTTAGGGTACAGAAGGGAAATAACATCATACAGACACACTAATCTGACAAGAGGGCATTGCCGAGATGTGTATTAAGATTAGCCGGAGGTACTATGAATGACAGCCATAGGGAAAGGTGCCTTATTCTATTATCAAAAGTTCACAATTCCATACAATTATTTATTGAGAACCTGCTACATGTTTAATATTGTGCCAGACTGTTTAGAGAATTCAAGGAACATTATGTGAATTGATCTAATAGAGTTTTGAGCTGAAGAATCAATTTCAACACAAAGATAGCAATTAGAGAACAACCATAGGACTTTATAAGTAAGGACCTGAAGAAGGGGCAGGAGTGTTTGACCTGAGAGATCTGATATTTTGGGTCTATGCTTTAGTCTACATCCCATCATTTAACATTTGTCAGCCACTCAGGAAAAAAGTTGGGCAAATCTTCTTTTAAACTAAATTAAATTATTATTATTATTATTATTATTGAAGTATGGTAGATATACAGTGTTATTGATATATGTTTTTAATTTTGGGGGGAAACTCTGTACTGTTTCCACAGTGGCTTCACCAATTTACACTCCCATCAACAGTGCATTAGGGTTCATTCCCCTTTCTCCACATCTTTACCAACACTTGCTGTTTATTTCCTGTCTCTTGGATATCAATCATTCTGACTGATCAGGAAATATCTCATTGTGGTTTTGATTTGCATTTTTCTGATGATTAGTTATGTTGAGCATCTTTTCATGTGTCTGTTGGTCATCTATATAAAGTTTTTGGGAAAATGTCTATTTAGGTTCTCTGCCTATTTTTAATCAGGTTGTTTGTTTTTTTGATGTTGAATTGTATAAGTTCTTCTTATGCTTTGCATATCAACCCTTTATTGGACATGTCATTTGCATATATCTTTTCCCATTTAGTAGGTTGCCTCTTTGTTTTGTTGATGGTTTTCTTTGCTGTGCAAAAGCCTTTTATTTTGGTGTAGTCTCAATAATTTATTTTTGCTTCTGTTTCCCTTGCCTAAGGAGAAATATCCGTAAATAGGTTGCTAAGGCTGAAGTCTGAGAGAATACTGTCTATGTTTTCTTTTAGGAGTTTCATGGTTTCAGGTCTCACATTTAGATCTTGAATCCCTTTTTGAGTTTACTTTTTGTATATGGCATAAGAAGTGGTGCATTTTCATTCTTTTGCATGTAGTTGTCCAGTTTTTCCAACAGCATTTATTGAAAAAACTGCCCTTTCCCCAGTGTGTATTTTTGCCTCTTTTGCTGTAGATCAATTGATCATGTAAATGTGGGTTTATTTCTGAGCAAAAGCTTTCTTGATGTCCCTTTCTGCTAATGAGATATAATAAAAAAAAAAACAAAAAACCTAACTTTTCATAGTATTTACTTCATGCCTGACATTATTTGAAGTGCTTTATATGTTACATTTGGTTTATCTTCACTAAAAGAGTCAGGTATTAAGGAATTTAAAAGATGAGAAAACTGAGAAATCAATAATTTTTCTTTGGTTTACACAGTTGGCAAAAAGTGGCTTTGAGATCACACCATGTAGTTGATTCTAGAGTCTGTGATTTTAGCCATGACCCTTTTCAACCCAATGTTCTTCTGATTTTATAAAACTTTAAAGTATATTCTACAAATGTAACTGCAATGTAATGGGACATGAAAGGATTAAAGAGTAGCTTAGTGAATGCTCAATATTTTATCACAGGGTACATCTTGGTACTGCTCAAATGAAGATTCACTGGAAACTTTCACCTAACTAATTGAGAAATCACACCCAAAGACACTTACCCCATCGCAGCCCTCTTTCACCACCACGAACACCCACACCCACTCCAGTGCCAACACAGCACACACATACCATATAGATCCATAGCAGAATGATTGAGCATAACACTGTGTCAGCCATCCCTAGAGTACATAGCGAGAAACCAACAGCGTTGTGTGACCAGTCACAAACGTTTTGAAGCAAAATTGGCTAAGTGGAACTATAGACCAGGGCATGCAGACAGCGTGGTGACTATTACAAGGGTCTAATCTCAGTCACCCTGGTTAGCACTTACCTCTTGTTCCTCACCGAAGAGAAATTAGAGGCAACTATCTTCTTTTATACCACATTCATACATTTTAATATGTTCAGCATATTGCATATGGTTTTTTTGTATAGGATGTGTGCTCAGTTATTCTGGCTACATTTTTTGGTCATCTTTGAAGGTATTCATTTAAATGCCCAGTTAAGGTATTATTATGAAGACAGATGCATGGTATTTGTAGGTATAAATATTATAAATATACCAGAATGAGAGAGTGAGCGCTTAACTAGGATATGCTGTTTGATTATTACAGTTATTACAGTAAAGATTTTGGGGGACCAGAGTAGTGGTAGGACCCAGTTCCATCTCTTTCTGGTTATGCTGCATTTAATACAGACAACAGAAGTTCTGAGGAGAAAGTAAAGTCCATGAAGAAGGCTTATAGAAGAGGTGGGTTTTTCAGGTAAGTCTTGATAGGACCTTTGAAGTCTAAGGTGATCACTATGCTGCTACGACATGCTTTCATTGGCACGAAATGGTGCTGTTGCCTAAATGCATTTGGTAGATGTAGCTATTTTCCTTTAAATCTTGAAAAACCCAGATACAGAAAGTTAGAATAAAGGTAGAGCAATATTAAGGTATAGGTATAACACACAGAAAGAGGCAGATTTAGAAGGCCATTTGTAACTTGGTAAAATTTAATGATTATCTTTCTTTAATATACTTTCATCTCCATAGTTACATGTGTACACAAGGACATCCTATTTACACGTAGTCTTGTGGATCTATTCGATACAGCAGAAACTCAGAGATTGTCCTCTTCTATCAGACAGCATTGTAAGTTCATGATAGACTTTTTGATAATTTTTTATCCTTCAACCAAATGCTGCAAATAATTTGTGAGGAGCAAACACAGTGAACTGTTTTTATTTATGACTCACATAATCTTTATAGTAATTTCTTTTGTGATGTTCTATAGAATAGCAACTATTTTATCCCACTTTGAAATTTTAGCATCAAACTTAGATTTATATAAACAAAATGGAGGGGAGGGAGGTGAGACTTATATTTGCTCCTATCTGAATATACCAGGATGCCTTAGTTACACATTCGAAAACAAACCTCTCATAGCAAGTGATTTCTGAATGGAAACTCATGAAACTTTACAGCTTTACTAACCATGAAATAAGTAATTTGATTAAAACCTTCACAAAGTACAAATGAACAGAATTCATACCTCCAGAGCAAGAGGAGGATCATGGCTCAACATGGCACGTGGCTTGTGAAGGAAGTAGAAAGCTGATTGTTACACTTTGTGCTTATAAACAAAATAGAAATATAATTTTAAGACTCCTGGGAATGATTGAAATCCAACAACAAGAAAAGTGATATATTCTCACTTTTCATGTAAGTCATAATTGACATAAAATATGCATATTAAAAGACAAATTATTCAGAACATTTTTACTAGCCAATGTTTCAACATGTACAGTTATGTATATTATAAATATATTATATTTAAATATATTTTAAATATGTTATATATGTTAAATATATTTTAAATGTATAATAAAAAATTTCTTACTATTACAAATATTTAGGTTCAAGGGCCAAGTTAATTGGAGAAACATATTTAGTTAAGACCCTCGGGGAACTGCATCTTTGATTTATTTCCCTGTCACATTGTTTTGTTCTCTGTTTCCCAATCTCAAAAAGTCATAGTACCTGAACTTTTTAAAGACTGTAGGACGGCAGTTCCTTTAAAGGTTATTCATGGTCAGTATTTGAAAATGGCACTTCAGTGCTGATACTGGCTTAACTTGCTAGTTTTCCTCACTACTTACCACACATTTAAGCTGATTAAAACAAAATAATGAGAGTAATAGATTACACCATGATTTCTTTCTTATCTGTGTTTTTGCAGTTTTGTATGTTGTCTGATATAATATTACCTCATTACATTGCAATTATTTCTTTATTGAACAATGTCTTTAAGGGGCCTAAAAGAATCTGAAGGGCAAAAAATGTGAGTGGGATTGTACAGATTCTATGTCTTTAGTGTTCACGACACCGTGAGGCTGGGGAAGACAGTGTCTGCCATGATGTGGCTAGAACAAAAGGTTTGTTTAAACTCAGCATCAATGTGTTTTTAAAAAATCCAAGTGGCAAGTCTAAAAATAGCCCTTTTATTCTTATGACACTTTAGATGAGAAAGGTAGGTTTTTAAATTAAACATATGTATTTATTTTTTGTTTCAAGGTTCTAATGGTGCATTCTTATAAGGTATTCAGTAATTCAAGCCAACTTTCCTCATATCATTTGAAGTTTGTGAGGTTTTACCATATACTTCCCCTTTAGGGTTAATGTAGGCAGGAATTACCTTCACATCAGGTTTTTATTCTTCGTATAGTTATAGATTACGAATAATTTATATCATGTAGATTTTTAAAGAGCTCATCAGTATCTGTTTACAGTTAATGATTCTCCAACTGTTGTTCAATTTTGTCATCGTCAGATGATTTTTTAATGTGGGAGAAGTGACAAATGGTTACTTAACTATCACAAAGGATCATTTCAAAACCATAAATGACTGTAAGAATGGTTATCCTCGAATGACACCAGTCTGAATTCATTGAAAATAAGCTCTTGTTGTATTTTGGGCAAGAATCAAGGGTAAAAATCATGGGGAGAAATTAGAATGGACATACAATAATTAAAGCCATCCCAATTGCAGCATTAGAAAGACTGTAATTTTATATGGCATTCATGAGTGAAATATTTAAAGTGTCATAAGAAGTACTTAATGAGTGTACTGCCTCATAACATTCCACAGGGTATATTCTGTGCTCTCTCTAGTATTGCTTTTCTCACTACAGATATTTCAAAATGCTGAGGGTTAAGAAAGCAGAACTGCTTCTGTTCATGTATGTTTATTAGAAACAGTTGGTTATGGAAAACACCACAGCCTTGGATGATTCAAACTTGTCTGGATTTTTCAGGTAATTAAACACAGATGAGAATTGATGACTGCTGCGATTTTCTAAACTTTTCCTAATACTCTTGATAGTGATATATAGATGTAAGAAGACGTGCTACTTACAGACTATATACGTGGACAGATAAAATTCTTTTTGTTCCCAAACACTTCTGCAACTCATTACTGTATGGCAAATTTATGTTGATGAGTTTTCTCCCACTCTGAGATTCATCAACCACTTAATGGCTCAGTTTTAGCTCAGACTGGTACTGTGATATGGTTGCAGAGTTTTTGCTTCAGGTTTGTCTTGATTTAATATTCATTGGATAAGCATTATCAACTTAGTTTTAGTCTCTGAAGCCATTACTATAATGAGGATTGGACTTTTCGTGAGGTAATTTCAGAAGTGTCAAGGACACATTAATACATGATACCTATGGTATCATGACCCCCAGGGTGAGGTATGAGAAATGTCAAATGGGTGTGATTTCTAAAGAACTAGGAGGAGGCTTTTGAGAACTTTTCTTCAAAGGTTGCTTAATTTGCAGCAATTGAGACAATAGAACCAGGATTCTTCATCTTAAACTATATATACAACACTTTATCCCGTAGTCGATGAGTTTAAGCAAGTGACAGTTGTTTTAATCAAAACACTGGTTTATTGTATTGAGATTTTTTCTTTCTTTAGTAAGGCATTATTATTATTATTATTATTATTATTATTATTATTATTATTTAGAGTAGTTTTAGGTTCACAGCAAAATTTAGGGGAAGGTACAGAGATTTCCCACATACCCTCTGGACCACACCTGCACAGACTTCTATATTACCAACATCTCCCACCACAGTGGTACCTTTCTTTCAATTGATGAACCTATATTGACACATAATAACCACTTGAAGTCCATAATTTCCATTATAGTTCACTCTTGGTGCTGTGCATTCTATTGAGTTGTTTGTTTTGACAAATGTATAATGATATAAATGCATTTCTATGGCGTCATACAGAGTATTTTCACTGCCCTAAAAATCCTCTGATTCACCTATCCGTTCCTCCCTCTTCCCAGCCCCTGACCACCACTGATCTTTTTTTTAGCAAGTCTCTAGAGTTGCTTTATTCAGAATGGCATGTAGTTAGAATTATAAAGTGTTTAGACTTTTCAGACTGGTTTCTTTCTCTTAGTGATGTGCATTTAAGGCTCCCCTATGTCTTTTCATAGCTTGATAGCTCATTTCATTTTAGTGCCAAATAATATTCATAATATCCCATTGTCTGGATGTACCACAGTTATTTATCCATTCACCTACTGAAGGATATCTTGGATGCCTCCAAGTCTTGACAATTATGATTAAAGATGCTATAACCATCTGTGTGCAGGTTTTTCTATGGACCTAGTTTTCAATTCCTTTGGATAAATACCAAGAGCATAATTGTTGCATCATATAGTAACAGTATGTTTAGTTTTCAAGAAACCACCAAACTGTCTTCCAGAGTGGTTGTACCATTTCGTATTCCCATCAGCAATAAATGAGGGCTCCTGTTGTTCTACAACCTTGTCAGCATTCGATATCAATCTTCTGGATTTTAGCCATTCTAATAGGTGTATAGGGGTATTTAATTGCTATTTTAATTTACCTTTTCCTAATGACATATGATGTGGAGATCTTTTCACATGCCATCTGGATATTTTCTTTGAACAGGTATCTGTTAAGGCATTTGACTATTTTTTAATTCATTGTTTGTTTTCGCATTGTTGAATTTTAAGAGTTCTTTGTATATTTTGGATAATAGTCCTTTATCAGATGTTTTGCAAACATTTTTTCCCAATCTGTGACTTTTCTTTTCATTCTCTTGGCACTGTCTTTCACAAAGCAGAGATTTTTAATTTTAATGAAGTCTAAAGTTTCAATTATTTCTTTCATGAATTATGCCTTTGTTGTTGTATCTAAAAAATTATCACCATACCCAAGGTCATCTAAGTTTTTTCCTATGTTGTCTTTTAGGAGTTTTATACATTTAGGCCTATCATCCATTTAGAGTTCATTTATGTGAAAGCCTGGTCTAGATTATTTTTTTTCACATGTAGATGTCCAGTTGTTCGAGCAACATTTGTTGAAAAGACTGTCTTTGCTTCATTGCATTTATTGCCATTGTTCCTTTTCCAAAGATCAATTGACTATATGAGAATCTATTTCTGGGCTCTCTATTCTCTTCCACTTATTTTTGTTTCTTCTTTCTCTAGTAGCACACTGTCTTAATTCCTCTAGTTTTATAGTAAGTCTTGAAATCAAGTAATATCAGTCCTCCAACTTTGTTCTTCTGCTTTGTTATTGTATTGGTTTTTCTAGGTTTTTTGCCTCTCCATGTATATTTTAGAATAACTTTGTTGCTATCCAAAATAACTGTGGATATGAAAATAACAAAATAACTTGCTGAATTTTTTTATTGGGTTTGTATCAAATACGTAGATCAAATTTGGAACAACTGACATCTTGACAATATTGAGTCTTCCTATCCATGAACATAAAATATCTCTGCATTTATTTGTTTCTTCTTTGATTTCATTCATCAGAACTCTGCAATTTTTCTCATACAGATTGTGTACATATTTTATTAGATATATACCTAAGTAATTCATTTTAGGGATGCTAATATAAATGGTGTTAGGTTTTTAATTTTAAATTTCACTTGTTCATTGCTGTTATATAAGAAAGCAACTGACTTTTGTAGATTAACCTGGTATTCTGCAACCTTGCTATAATTATATTTAAAAATGTAGATTCATTAACTGTAACAATGGTACCACTCTAGTGCAGGAGGTTGATAGTGGGGAAAGCTGTGTATGTGTGGGGTTAGGGGATATATGAGAAATCTCTGTACCTTCTACTCAATTTTATTATGAAACTAAAAGTGTTACAAAGTCTAAAAGAAAAAGAAAGGAAAATTGCCTTTGTGAAATCTATCCTTGTTTATCAGGAGACCAATTTACTGAAGAAGAATAAATTCAACATATTTATGGTCAATTAGAAAAAAACCAAGAAGTTACACTTCACTGATTAAGAAACTCATGGCATTATATTTATCAGAGTACACTTGCAAAACCAAATGTGACTATCAACTAAAAACGAATTAGCTTACCAAACATTTACAAATTTCCTAAAATATTGATATTTAAATTTTGCCCTTATTTTGTATTTATCTACCTTGTCATCGTAGAGCACAGTGATAGCTGGTTAGCATTTGTCCAGAAATAAGGCTTCTGCTGACAAAACTGGTCTGGACCTGAATGGTTTTGGGTAACTGTTACTATTGAGTTCTTGAAGCAGTGAGGTGCTTAGAGAAGGCTGTGGTGCTTCCACAGACCTTGTCAAGTATAGGTTTGAGTTACACATGGGGAATATATCTCCCTTAGCCACTTGATGGAATAGGTCACGGTCAGCCTGAAGCCAAGTGGGAATATCCGAGGAAGAGAAGAATTGCCAATACACTTCTAGTGGGGAAGAGAGGAGGATTCCACCAATATGGTATCTCTCACCTGCAGCCATATTTGTTCACATACATTGCAAAGGTTCTACACATTTGCAATACCTGAGGCTATCTATAATACTTTTACCTCCGAAAATAACATGTGCATTGAAAAGCACCATTATACTGCACTACCCGAAGTCATAATAAACAAAAATGATGATACAATGTTTTTCTTAGAAAGATCAGATATACTGTCATGATAAAGTCTTTTATAATAATTACACATTTTCTTCTTTTTCGAATGATCATTTTGATTCTATTTTTCATTTTACATTTTAAGCCGAGTATTTAAAATAGGATTTCTGTAAGGTCACACTGTTTTCATAGGTTATAATACTGCATAGGTTATCATACTACACACCGTTTTCATAGGTTATAATACTACATACTATCATACTACATAGGTATAGTACTACATAGGTTATAATACTACATATAATACTAACAATAAAATACTACATTTCATAGGTTATAATACTACATGAACATACTACATATGTTCATCCATAGACCATAATATGAGACATCCATCGAATCATTTATTACTCTTTAGTCAAACACAAGGGAGCATTTAGTTCAAAAGATATTGTTCTTCTCGTGAGCTTTATCTTTATGAATAGTCATAGTTACATATTTTTGTATTTTAAAAACATGCAGAGACACAAAGAGCCACTAAAACAACAAAGAAAACATTTTTAGCAAGATGATAATTAATTGTGAAAAACTAGAATCATCCCATTCCTTTCTCGTTGACACACATGTGGTAAAATACAAATTATTTCAAAATGATATTCATTGAATTATTAAGATACTTTAATGTAAAGGTTAGTTGTTCTTGCACTCTAGTAATAAACTTCATTACCTTTTTCCCCCTAAGGCAGAATTCGAAGACGTTATTTTCCTGTATTCTGACAGATGCAGAAACCATAATATTGGTCTAATGCCCAGTCACTGTGTCAGCCTTCCTGGTGTTTGGCACTGGGTTCTCTCTGGCCCGTTGAGGGCAGAGCACTGGAAAATTTCAAAAGAAACAAGAAATATGCAGCTAAATCAATTAGGAAAAGCAACAGATAAGACTCTAAACACGCATTTCACTGTATTCTAAAACTTTTATAATTACGTAGACCTTTTGTTAAATCCTGGTGTGGCACTGGCATGAGCCATTGGATAGGAGTTTTAGGAGAGAAAGTTGGATCTTCCTGTAGCTCTCTTTTCCAAAGTGTGACTCTTCTGCTCCATCTCATACAATTTTATTCTATTTTTTTTCCTGCTAGGACTCTAGTTAAGTTTAACTTCTGGTATAACCTGGTGACCTCTCTTCTTTATGTATAGAAATACCTCCTGGTTTTATTTATTTTTTATTTTTTTATAAGATTTTATTTATTTATTTCACAGAGGGAGAGAGATCACAAGGAGGCAGAGAGGCAGGCAGAGATTGAGAGGGAGAAGCAGGCTCCCCGCCGAGCAGGGAGCCCGATGCGGGCCTCGATCCCAGGACTCTGAGATCATGACCTGAGCCGAAAGCAGAGGCTTTAAACCACTGAGCCACCCAGGCGCCCCCTCCTGGTTTTAGTAACACACATCTGTTCAGGAGTAATGAAAGACTGGAAATATCCACTTTTACCAATGGTGTGAGTGATTTTCTATTTAATATCTTTTTATATTGTTAATTTTTTGGTTAGCATTTCAACTTTCATTTTCTGCTTTAGGCCACTTCATTTATGTAGTCTTCGTTTCAGCTGACTATTTCTTTGTCTTTTCATCATATTTTCGTTTGTTTACAGCGTATCTTGCTCCAGAAATTACCTTGGAGGTTTATAATTGCCTACAAATGTAACAAAGTAGGAAAAAATAAGAAAAACAAGAAAAGGAACTCTAAAGCATAATATCAAGCTGATGTAAGTTTGCTAATTGGGTTGTAAATGGGGACATGTTTTAGCCTGTGAGTGGCAACTTTGTTTTATCTATACTCTCTCATAAAAAAACAACAGCAAGTAAAACATACAGTTTTGCTTTTCAATATGTTTATTTTGGAATTAATTTAAATCTTGAGTCAAAAGATAAATATATAATTATCAAGAAGGCCAAACCAGAAAAATATCTGAGGTATTTAACTTTTCTCCCCAGGGAAGTTAAAGGAGGACTCGGTCTCTTAATGTGCTTAAGAATGAAGAAGCCAGTGAGAGTGACCGTGGTCTCTGTTCTCTGCTGCTCACTTCTGAATAACTTTGGAATAGTTATTCCAGGATAGAGTTAGTTAGTCACCAGGGATAGAGTTAGTTTCTCCTCTGACAGGTAAGTCTAAGGGATAGGTGTTAAAGGAGAAGTGGAGATTTTATCCGGAATTGATAGACTCAGTACTAGATCCAGCTCATCATTATAGTTGTCTGAGACCCAATGCACTCACCTTTTCTAGGATTGATTACGTGGAGACTCATATTGCTCAGCCATGGCCAGTAGGAACAATCTAAGTGGAATTTGTTGCAAGCTGCTTTCCTTCTATGGGAAAATTGTGTTCATACTCACAAGAGTCTTCTAATCCAATGCAGGCTTGGAGGATGGGGCTAGATGCTAGAATGACTTTCCCTTTTGTCCATGAACCCAATATAGTATTAAAGAACATTACTTCAGACAAAATTTGGAACTGGGCCAGGGGTAATTTAAATAGGTTATAAAAAAAAGTTAGCCCACACAATCGTCCTGCATCAGAGACAAAGTGAAGTCACAAGAATAACTAAGTGTATGTATCACAATGATGCACAGTGCTTACAAGATGGGTATAAATATGAACCAGAAACTTTCTAGCAAACAGTCTGACAAAGCCTATTTTATAATTATTTCTCTTTGTTATTCTTTTCAAATATTTTCTTAGACCAAATCTCTGAGTAAACCATAGCAACTTCTGTGGAAGTTATACAACATCTCATTTTCATCTTTTTATAATACCCACTCCCTCTAACCCTCTGTAGGAAGGATCAGCTCTTTCTCCTCAGTATGTCCCTGTCACTTTGTTCATAACTCTTGCAATCATAGTGATTCTTTTACCATTTAGAGATGAAATTCTTGAAATTTCCCATGATAGAAGAATTTGTGATTGAGGAAGGTGAGACCTAATAGTAAAATGATCAAAGTTCCATGATATGAGGTGACTTGAAGTTCACCAAAATAATGCAATAAAGAAAAAAAACCCAACATCATAGCAATGACAATGAAATGTTAGTTATGCCTATTCCCAGGCAAAGTAGAAACTTTTAGGAGTTTCCTCCTCCTAAGCTCTCCTAAGTTTGAACTTGTAATTTAATATTTTTTTAGTGCAGATAAATGAACATTAATAGTCATTTGTTTTCTGTCTCAAATTGTTTCTTTCCAGGGCTTACTGCCTGATTACAGTATTTCCCAAAGTGCATTTCTCAGGGCCCTAACACACTAACACTTCAATATACTTTGAAAAATGGGTTCCATTGCCTAAAAATAGTATGTGGATTGCTCTATACCATATTCTCCATCCTGGAATTTCTACTCTATTGTGTTAACGCCTGTAGTATAACAAACTCCTTTGACTTTTGCTTTAGTTTAGTATTTCATTAATTTGTTTAAATTTTTTTTTATTTAGATTTATTTATTTATTTGACAGAGAGAGAGATCACAGGTAGGCAGAGAGGCAGGCAGAGAGAGAGGAGGAAGCAGGCTCTCTGCCGAGCAGAGAGCCCGATGTGGGCCTCGATCCCAGGACCCTGAGATCATGACCTGAGCCGAAGGCAGAGGCTTTAACCCATTGAGCCACCCAGGCACCCGTATTTCATTAATTTGTTTGAAAACTAATGAAATTGGTATTGGGGGGGATGCAAGACATCTATGAACATCTTTTGGTAACCACTTTGGTAGGGTCCATCTAATTCACTTGTTATTAGGAGTATTGTGCTAATATATATTGATGTCTCTAGCACAATATCCAGAATATATAAGGTGATGAATAAATGTTGCTATTTAAAATGTTATTATTGTTTTCTGGTCATTTCTTCTACATCTGCCAAAGATTTCTTTAAAATCTGCTCCCAGCTTGTGATCATCAAATTAATCAGCATGGCCTACTCAGCAACTCTTCTTCACATAGGTATTTAAGAAATGTAGCTGTATTTGTAATTTGCTAATATAATTTAACTTTTTCTCAACTGCCTTAGGAGGAAAAAAAGATATATATATATATATATAATACATATAGTGTATATATATATATACACACACATATGCAGATACACACACATAAAACCTCTTCTCTGCTCCTTGTTTTATGCTTTTTGACTTTTAACTCTCGATTCTCATTTTATGATTTTCTTCAAATGAGAGATTAACATTTTTCTAACTCTGGAATCAAAATTTCTCCTGATTTCTGATAAAATAGATAAGGCATGTATTTGCAAATACTTTATAGTAAGAGGAGAGAATACTCAAGTTGTTTTTTTATTTTAAAGATTTTTTTATTTATTCATTTGACACAGAGAGAGAGAGATTACAAGTAGGCAGAGAGGCAGGCAGAGAGAGAGGAGAGAGGAGGAAGCAGGCTCCCCGCTGAGCAGAGAGCCCGATGTGGGCCTCAATCCCAGGACCCTGGGATCATGACCTGAGCCGAAGGCAGAAGCTTTAACCCACTGAGCCACCCAGGCGCCCCTCAAGTTGTTTCTTTGTGTCATTTATAAATCATGGAATTTCTAAGGCCAGGAATATTTTTTTAACTTTGTTTTTTTTACCAACTGGCATATCCTAAGGAGTCTCAAAAAATGTTCCACAAATACATGAGTAATACATTTGATTTGATTTAAAAGAAATAAAATTTCAAGCCAGAAGTAGGATGGGAAATCTCAGGTCAATATGGTTGAAATCAGAGGGACTAAATGGGGGCATTTCCTGAGTCCTTCACCTCCCACTCTCCATCCCTGTATCACAGTTGTGTTCTATAGTAGGCCACTGTCTCACAGTAGATACTCAACAAATATTTCACAAACTAATATAGAGGCGATGTCAAATTTCCTAGAAGATCATGCTAGAAGAAGCAATGTGGACAGGAAAGCCAAATTTGCTGAGAGCTGTGGGAAGGTCTCCAGCATTTCTCCTGTAGTTTGACTGGCTCTCTGCCCTTTTTCTGCTTTGACTTCCAAACCAGAGTGGGTCTCTGGCAGAAGAAGACAGTATGGAAAAATCCTTTGGAAAGGACCATGATATTTAAAGGTTAGTATGAAAGTCCTTCTAAATGTTAATGCATGGCTTCAATTAATAAGTAAACTAATATTACTGAGATTGAATTGTTACTGTAATATTCAAGATCCAACATGAACCCAGTTTGGCTTTTCCAGACTGGGAACAGTAGAACTTACAGAAATTATCTGCAATCCATGGGCATGCCCTGCTTCCACACTCTGTCCCCAGCTGACTTTTTTCAGTGGCCATTTCTGCAGCTCCTGGGCTCATCTCGTTCACGATGAGAGAGGAATAGAGGTAGCTTTGAGGCAACCAGAACAGTTGAGTCAATAGTTGATCCAACAAAAGTTCTTACATAAGCTAATTCTTTTTGCTCTTGTCCTGTTTTCCCCAAACTTGAAAATCTCTTGGTTAACAGTTTTGTTGTTGTTGTTGTTTTAGATTAATTTCTAGTCCCACTTACCTATCTGACCTTTTGTTTCTGTATCTGTCTACAGCTTCTCATCGGTCCACCTGGCTTTCTTCCTGCCTTATACTGACCTCAATGGTTATGTGTGTCCTTCATCAGACTGACCAGCTTACTGTTGCCCTCTGGTATGACACTGATTTCTATTATTGGCTTACCTCTACACAACTTTTCTTGGTTTTGATTCTTTAATATGTCTTAATGCCTATAGATACTGGTACCGAAAGGAGAAAGGAAATCATGCTGATAATGTTGGTCTGACAGCTAAAACAATAGTATTCATGTATGTTGAGATGCAAGGAAAATAAACTCTTCTGGGCTAGGTTTTTTTTTTTCACTAATTAGGAACAAGCTAATTTAGAAAGATAATTGTCTCTGTATCTTGGGATTCTATTATAATGGATGACTGCCTAAGTGCTAATACAGGCGAAATAGACCCCAAGGGGTGGGGGTTGTGAGAATGGATATCAGGCTGATCCTGAGTCAGCAGTAAATAGCACTGTAAGTGTTATTTTCTTTAAGGAAACAGAATTAAGGACTCCAAAAATTTATTACAATTTGAAATTATGAAGTAATCTTGAAAAATCTTTCAACTAAATACTGGTGTTTGTGCTTAGAACCTTGTGCATAGTCTTGTACTTCTTTACCGGAAAAGTTGGGAGGAAAATTAAGAGTCAATCACCCCTGCACACACAAAAACAGGTAGAAAAAAGATAAAGTAAATTTTCATCATGAAGAAAATCGTCTTCAAGATCAATGACTGATTGAGTCAAAAGTTTATTATTCTAAAATGTATGTGGCACATATCAGGTGCTGGGCGAATTATGGAAAGTGGCACTAAATAAGAGCTAATATTGCTCTCCAGAATGGCATGGTTTAGCAAACTGTTGGATAAACTTGTGTGTAGAAAGCACTCTTGAACTGAAAATGGTCTTCATTTTCCCACCAAGAGCAAAATAATACCAAGGAGACCCTTAGACACCAGGATAAGAAAGAAGAGAATTGAGATCTGTAGCTGNTAGTTTATTATTCTAAAATGTATGTGGCACATGTCAGGTGCTGGGCGAATTATGGAAAGTGGCACTAAATAAGAGCTGATATTGCTCTCCAGAATGGCAGTTTAGCAGACTGTTGGATAAACTTGTGTGTAGAAAGCACTCTTGGACTGAAAATGGTCTTCATAATACCAAGGAGACCCTTAGACACCAGGATAAGAAAGAAGAGAATTGAGATCTGTAGCTGAATCCTTCAACGTTAGGATGGTAGAATAGGATATTGGGCCTTTTCTTCTATGAAGGACAGGTTAAGCACAATCAATTACTCTTTTTCTAGTGAGGTTTAGATACAACCTTGTCTGAAACAGGAGCAATGTGAGGAATTTGGTGTATGGCTGCAACCCTATGTTTCTTTACTTCTATTTATTGGGCATAGAGTCAAACCACATTTGCTGGGCTCTAAAGTATGGTGATCTTGTATGAAAGACACAAATGTTTTATCTTAAAAACAAGTTAGTAGGAACCAATGATCCACAATAATTTGTTTTGAATTGAGAGACAGAAAGCACATGGAACTTGGCATTAGAAGACAGAGGTTCTTGTTCCAGGAATGGTACAAATCTATGTGTTGTTTTTGGCATGATGGCGAATCCCCTCTGCATCTCATTTCTCTCAGCTGTAAAATCTGAGGGCAATCTATAAGATGCTTTCCAACTCCATGATTTTGAATTTTACAATCACTTTTATGTTGAAAACAAAAGGTAGTATTTATTACTGTGTTTATTATTTTTTTCCAATATGGGGCATTAACGAAGTCATATATTAACCCAAATTAAGCTTTTCATTTTAAAAATTCCTTTAAAATGATCGGATGAGTTGGGGTGTTAGAATACAGCTGAGTAGATAATTAGATGAAATGACAAACTTCTACCTCCATACCCTCCCTCCAGCTGTTTCTATGTACAGAATTATCCTAACTGATAAGAATACAGTAGCAATTATATATTTGCACATTGTGGAGTTTTTAAGGCACGATTTTTCATGAGAAGAGAAGAGAAATTGCAATATTTTTTCATTATATTAATATATTACTATGTCATTTATATATTTGTATGTCTTTGGGAGAGAAAGAGGGAGAGGAAAGGAGGGAGGAAAAGAGAGAGAGAAGGAGGGGTGGGTGGTGGGAGGAAAGGAAGGGTAGACTCAGCTGATCTGCTGGTTATAACAATTCTATCAGCCCCTTTACCACATATAAACCAGTTTGTGATAAGTCATTTTCAGTTAGTTGCTAATTTGCCTCTAAATTATTTAGTTGTTTTGATTTTGATTCTGTAACACCTAGAGGCAATGATCTGCACTAGAAACTAACAGCCTATAAAAATTTAGCTTTAATAGTAGTAATTTTCTCTTAGAGCTAAGTAATGAAAATGTTATATAAATGTAAGGGAAGAGGGAAAATATTCAAGAAGTATTTAGTACATTTGAGTGCAGAATTTGTTAAATATAAGTTGATTCTAGAGAAAATTTCCTTGGGTATTATAACTCAAGTTTCCCTATCAATTAATGAAAATAATACTTGAAGAAAGGAAGGCAACAATCTATAAGATTGTTACATAATTAGAAAAAAATGGCATCTATACAATTTAAATAAAAATAAATGCTTTATCAATTGCTTTCCAATAAGCTTAGTATAAATATTTGAGAGTGACCTCTTTGTATAGATAGATACTAGTTTCCAGATAAAATGCTAGGGTACAAATTAATAACTTATCATGTATGTGTAGTAATTATAAAAGGTAATAATTGATGTGCATACTATGTGCTGGGCTTTATCCTTATTATTCTATAAGTAAACTTATTAAAGCTTCATATAGACATATAGAAGGAGGTAGTGTTACTATCCTTATTTAGTAGAAGAGGTAACTAAATCATAGAGAAGCCATTTGCCAGAGGTCATAATCCTACCCACAGTCTACACTTCCGCTATGTATATATACACATATACATATTTGGACCCACTAGGAAAATACTACTAAATATTAATAATCTATAAATACTCTGTGTATGAATACTCAAAGCACAATAGTCAGTGAGAATAGTAAACTACTGGAAGAAAAAAATATTCAAAACTTAATGCTATGTCGAAAAGCAGGTACTACAGAATTGGAGCTCTATGGTCAGTCCTTTAAAATGTTTACTTTTATCTTATTTTGTTTTCCTTGATTATTTTAAACCACAGCTTGATTTTCAGGGTCAAATAAAATAAGGCACATGGTATCATCTTACCTTCCTCATCATCACTATGCATAACACGGTCTTATACACATAGAGTATTTTTTAAAATATTGTTTTGTCTTTGCATATTCCTTTTTTTTTTAAAGATTTTATTTATTTATTTGACACAGAGAGAGGGATTACAAGTAGGCAGAGAGGCAGGCAGAGAGAGAAGAGAGAGGAGGAAGCAGGCTCCCTGCCGAGCAGAAAGCCCAATGTGGGCCTCGATCCCAGGACCCTGGGATCACGACCTGAGCCGAAGGCAGAGGCTTTAACCCACTGAGCCACCCAGGCGCCCTGTCTTTGCATATTCCTAACATGTTCCTAATGTTATAAATACATTATTTTCTGTGTCTGGAGGTATTCTTTTCATATAAATCTTCTCATAAAATCTTATATTTGTTCATCGATTCACCAGGTATGTGCCTACTGAGCTACTATCATTTGTCAGATGCTGCTAGACAGTAAGAGTCAAATAATGGACAAAATAGTGGCTATCTAGGAAGCCTTTGGTCAGGTAACTAAGTGATTACTGTAGAATACATGGCGTCTGACATTAGGTAGCATTTATCATGGTAAAAAGGGAGTCGGTAAGTATTAAAAGCAAGGGAAGACCACTCCTTCCACAACATGGAGAATGAATTGCAAAGGAGGCAATGATGGAGATGTAGAAGCCAGTTAGGAGGCTACTCTAGTAATACAGGCATACAGAAAGGGTACGGTTCTAGCTATTATAGGGAAATTTGTTTACTAAATATTGGAATAAACAACATTGACTTTTAATAATTTTAATAGCACAGACTTTCATTTTTTTCAAATTTGGAATAATAGGTGCTATTTTTTTCATTAAAATTATTGAAAAGATTTTTCAACTAAAAACAGGCTTTGAGTTAGATGGTCTGTGCTGATTATTTTAATACACATGTTCTATCTCTCCGGGAACTAGTAGCTGGATCTCTCTCTCTCTCTCTGTCTGCCTACTTTTTATTCATCCTTCTTTCCTCCCCTCCATTTTCTTCCTTCCTTCCTGATGTTTTTCCTCGTCTGCCTCATCTTCCTCTTCTTCCTCCTTGTCCTCCTCTTCTTTCTCTCTCTCTCTCAATCTCACACACACACACATACACACACACACACACACGCAGAGGCTTTCCTTCACCATGGCCACTAACATCTAATGCTGAAAATTCAGCTGGAGTGTTTGAGCCACTTGTCATAAGTAGGATCCAGCAAGGAATTACAGATAGAATTAGGAACAAAAACAAACCTGTCACTCTGACTAGAAAAATACTTTCTATATCTCAAGTCCTACTACAGGTGGGGTAGGTGAAATGATTTACCAAAGAAGACCAGCAGGTGCCTTAGCACCTCTTAGCAACGCTCTTCACTGCAGAATAGAATTCCTGATGAGCATCTCCTTGTGGTCTCTCCAGTTGGATTTTATAATTGGAATATACAGAAAGCCTTAGTGTAAGGCAACATTGCAACATGACTCTCAATGTAAAATTCAAGCTCCAAACACCTTCCATTTTAAGGACTTTTCTATTTCCCCTCATGACAAACTTGTCTCAAACCACACTCAAATGTTGTAAAAGCTAAGTTGGCTGAGCTTACCAGGGGCCCTAGGTCTTGAAAAATTATCTTGGAGTCATTTTTGAATGAGAAAACACATGCATTATGTTGGCATTCAAGTCAACTGACTCTTCTAGAATTTTATTTTGCTTTGATTTGAAATCATTTGTCTTTCCTCTCTCACAGCTATTCCGCAGCCATCTCTAACTTCTCGCCTTTATCATTGTTTGGATCTTTAGTGTTCAGATGATACCTTGCAGACCTTAATCAAACAATGAGCGAAGTTCATTTCTTTATACAAGGAAGTGAAAGCATGCCCTTATTCCTGCTACTGATGTATTAAAATTTCAGTCCATTGAAACACTAGAATTTATGTGGATAGACTGTTATATACGAAGTACGCGTTTTGAATTCCAATTCCTGTGGTCACATTAAAGTATTTACATGTTGTATTTCTTGATTTTTTTTGTTCACCTTAAATATATTTTGAGAAAGGATAGATAATCTGACTGAGTTGGATAACATAAGATGAAGTTTAAATGACACTGACTTTAAATTTCTTTTAAAAATGAAGGTACTGGTATAACTTTAATGAGACCTAAAACAGTATTAAATGTACTTACATTACATGTATGCAACCACAAAATAACCATGTAAAATACCTAATTAAAGAGGTAATTAGAAAAAGGCTTCCTGTAATAAACATTAGTACTCTGTAAGTGCATCAAACTTTTTCCTTAATTTTATTATATAGACATTATGATATTCACAAATTAACTAATAATAGGAATTCCTTGCTTTATTTTAAATAAATCTATGTTTCTCAAAGACACTCTTAGCAAAGCACCATTATTACTTTATTAAATACAACTTTTGCCTACTTGAGCTTAACAAACAAATCTAATGGTACGAAAGAATTTAATTTCAGAGCTGAATGATAATTTGTTAGGCACTGTTAATTCACATAATTCAAAGTTAATTATGTTTGCAATATTAGGAGTGTAGTAATTTTGTTCTGTTGAGCTATAGCTTTTATGAAATTTTATATTCTGATTAAGCAAACCCAACTGACAAGAATATATCACAAATTGCAATATTTATAGGAGATATTTTGTGTGTACATGTGTATGTCTAATCAGATCACAGTTTAGTCTAATTCAGTCACACTTGGTAGACTGTCTACTTCATGAAGATGCTCTCGTGTTTTGTTTTTCAAGACAGTCATTTTCCTTTGGTTATTATCGAAGCTCAAATTCTTAAACATCATTTGCTATTGTTGTTCTTTTTCATAATATGGAAGTTTGGTGTTTTATCTTTTGGCTCAAGCTTTATTGGACCTGCCAAAAAAACTGTGATAAATCACACATCTGAAAGACATTAAAATTAGTTTCCCCAAATGTGAAATTACAGTTCATCTCTTCCACAATCCTGTCTCTTGCAGTCAAGCTTTAAACAACAATGGGCACTGTTATGTGAAATATGCCACACAGAGACATCAGAGAAACCATTTCAGCTTTCTGAATATGGGGAGCGCAGCAGATCACACCTACCATTTTTTTCAAAGATAACCCTATGATAAGAGTCTGGAAATGTGTTGACATATCACTGTAGTTTAAATGATTGATGCCACCTTGGATGTAACTATGAGAAGCAAAGAAAACAAAAAAGATACATCTTGGAGAGTAGGTTTATTAAGGGCCTAAAATTTTGCATATTATTATTTTGAAACTTTAGTGAAACTCAGAGAATAGGTCATAAATTCCTAGTTAGTTCTTTATGTTTTAAACATTTGTTTATTTATTGTAGAGAGAGTGAGCTTTGGGCAGGAGGAGCAGAGGGAGAGGGAGAGAGAGAATTTTAAGTAGACTCCCTATTGAGTCTGTTACAGGATCTAGGGCTTGATCCCACCACCCTGAGATCATGACCTGAGCTGAAATCAAGAATCATACTCCAACCAGTATGGCATCATGTATGCCTATGAATTGATACAATAATTTTAGGAGTAGCTGGATCCCTTCATTAATTTCTTCCCAATCATTACACCTTCTCTAGATGCTTACCTACTTCATTTCAAAGTTCCCATAGTTAACAAAAAATTTTTAAAGTGGTGCTTTCAGGTGAAAAATGAAAGTGGCCATTTTTGCTTAATGAATAGAATAAATGGATATAGTGGAATAGAATAAAATGTATAGAGTTAAGGACTTCTTTACAAGTTGTGAACTTATATAAATTATTTAGACATGTATTATGCCATTATTTAGACATGCATTTTCTCAAAATTTGTTGAATTTCTTTGCTTTCTTTATGATCATTTTTTCTTGTCATAACAAGAGTGATATCAAAACTTGCATAAAATAAATGTTAAAATTTTTCTTGATGAAATGTTTGTATTTTATCTTGGTTTATTATTAAGACTTGCCTACTTTCCATTAAATCTCCTGGTTAATTACATTCCAGGTTTTAATTTGTATTCTTTTCATATTTGTTGAATAGTTCTGAAGGTTAGAGTGAGATGATTAAGTAAATTTTGTTTGTTGGAAAATCTCTATATAGGAACAAGTTTGTATTTCCTAAATTCTGCATAGTCACTGGTTGTGGACCTTGGTTGGATGCCTGCTGACTTTGACAATGCCCTTCTTCTTTCCCTTGGTTTTATCAGTTATGAACCACCATACTTCAGGGCTTTATAGAGCATCCAGCAGACACAGGTGTTTGATTAACAAAACTGAGTTCTTGGATCTCTTGTTTTCACTAACAAGCCTTATATTTTGCTGCAGTAAGCACTCTGGCAGGGGCTAATTTTCTTTTCTGAAAGGTAAACTCCTATAGTTCAAATTCAAATGTTACTGCTTATAAAATGCCAGAACTCTCCCAGTTGGGACCTTCTGCATTTGAAGTTATCCCTTTGAATTGAAATGAAGGGTATCCAAGAGTGGCTGCTGACAAGAGAGGAGTCTGAATCAATAAATTCAAATATAAATTAGTAGAAGAAAATTATTTCAGATAAAAAAGACTATTATCTGAATTATAGTATAAGGGATGTGGAATGGACCTTATTATTTAACTCCATATTTATTTCTATAGATGAGGAAACTGAGCCCCCAAGAGATAAAAGGGCTAGGGTAAGGCTTTGATATAATTCTTGGAATCTACACAGTAATTGAATTCTTGGAGGTGAGAGTTCTGCTCTTCCTCTCTGTTTCCAGAACTCTCTAGTCTAAGAGTCATCAAAATGCTTTTATTTATTTATTTATTTTGTTTTTGAAATTTAACTGAGTTCCTCATTTAATTTTGTAAGATGTTCTTACTAAGATGTCTTTAGAATAATTGTGTTCAACATAAAATAATAAAGACACAATCAAGACTGCCTCGCATGTCTGATTTCACCTGCCTAGAATGCTGGAATACAGATAGCTTTAGGTCCTCTTGGCACTTTTGATGAGGATGTTCTGTTACTGATGTTCTAAAATGCTTAGAACTTGGACTTCAAAACTACTTGACTAGCTAGAACAGTTCCTTGTATTTTCAGGGTTCTCAATTCTAAGCACGACTTCCCCGTAGTAATTAGATCCTTTCTCTCTGTGAAGCTCTGTTCCTCAGAGCAACTGTACTTCCTTCAATATATGAACAATGCCATTGGCTCCCAAGTATCCTAGGCCAACATCTTTAACCTAGCATTGCTTTATAAAAATCAGAAGACAGTTTTCTAGGAACTGAACTAATTCATCTGTCTAATTTTACAACTAGAACTTGTGTGTACACATCAAAAAATATTGCCAAATTTTTCTGGAGCCTTACTTGTAAAAAATCATTTGCCTCTATCCAAATGATTTGCTTAGGGTTAGAAATCTTGTAGAGAGGGGTGAGACTTATTTACTCAAAAAACAAGTTTATTTGTTTGTTCGTTTTTTTAAACAAATCATCATCTGGGCCCTTGGGGGGGCGGGGAGGAGATTCTCGAGTCCCTAAAATGTGGTTTCCATAACATGATAGATCCCTGTTGTTATATATTCTAGATAGTGCTATAATTATATCGGTAAGATTTTTTAAAGTGTATCATGGTTTCATGTGTATAATGTAGAGAGTATATAGACGTACCTTTTTTTTCTTTAAATAAGTTATATGCCTTACTCTATTAAAGTCAGATTTAGGGAATTCTACCAAAATTGACACGTCCCTTGAAAATGGTTACTGGAAGGCAAACTATCAAATCTTCTTTACTCTATTTGTTAGCCTTATTTAGTTTCTGTCCTGCATCATCAGCAAGCCAATTTAACCTCATTAGCCAACTGGTGATGATTCGTTTCCACTTCACCATTGGCATTGCAGATGGCGGCGATTCCCCTAGTCATCCATCATGAAAACAGAAAAGGATGGCAAAAAGACTTCCCGGATCAATTATGAAATGAATTAATTTTTCTCTTTTTTTCTTCAGGGGAGGAGAAATTCAGCTCAAAAAACCAACAACTTTGACTTTCTAAAATTAAATATTTAGAGCAAATTTGTCCCCAGAAATAGAAGAAGAGAAAGATTATTGGTATGTCGTTGGTGTTAGAATTTATCTTTTTTTTAATCAAGAAAACAGGATTAAAAGTAATTTTCCAGTTTATTTCTAGATGTATATAACAACTATTTTTCTCTTTGAAGTTTTTGCGCACAGTGGATTGGACTTTTTTGCAAGTGTTTACTACCACTACCACTCCTATTACTACATTGTCTAAGTGTAGAGTAGGGCATCCCACCAGAGGCCTGTTAAGATTCTACTTGTCAGCAATTTCAATCAGAGACTATACAAAGGCCACAGGCATCCAGAAAATGGGATAGAAAGAACAATCATATAAGAGCATTTTCTTTCAGGCAGCGTTAGTTAGCACTGGTGTATGTCGGGCGAAGATTGCTTGTTTACTTTGGTGATACAAATGCATCACATTTAGGGGTGTTACTCAGTCAGGGGCCAACTAGGCAGCATCTGGAATCAATAGAGGTTGTTCAGATGGAAGCGCAGTGGGTCCATTGAAGCCAGACTGTTCCAAGAACTCCAGCAAGACAGCTTCCTCAGAGAAAATCCTCCCTTCTTTAAAACTGAAGTGGGGTTTCCATGGAATCTCCCCCTGCAGTACAATTATGGAGTCGCATACTGAAAGCATTTGACTTTATAATAACAGCAACAGCAGTCTCAGCAGTTAGATAATGGTCTGAAACTTGATAGCGGGAATTGTTTTTCTAGCAATGGGTGATAATGGATAATAAACAGTAGCTTTAGATTATATGAGACTGCTAGGGATCAATATTCCAAAATGCTTCTTAGCATCAGTGATGTTTTTATTGACAGAGGAGTATCACTGTTTGTGTCAACAGCAGTAGGAACAGCAGATTGCAGATGTGCAAAACTGATTAAGAAATCGTGAGGGTCTCTAATCCCCCCAATTTTCATACTTCAACATGCATTAGAAATGTGTAAGAGATCCCAAGATCATAAATTTTATTAAAATACTTCAATTAGGTAATGGCATAGTAAATGATGAATTAGAAATAGTGTATTACTTTATGCTAGGCTGCAGTTGGACATTTTACTGAACTTCCAAATCTCTGCCTTTTATTTTGTCAGCATACCAGTTGTATATACCTGTTTCAGTTGTGTCTAAAATTTAGCAACCTAGGACTTGTTTGTATTTTTTTTTTGCTATTTATGAAATTGTGTTATAAATCTGATGAGATCGATGAAGAGTGTATATATTCTTTAAGTTTGAATAAGTGCTGGTGGATTCTTAATTTGTCTGGTTCTGTACAATTTTACATAATAAGGCTGAACACAAAGTAATTCTTGACTCAAGTAGAGAATTGTTTCTCCTGGTATTAGATCGTTTATTATTAGATCTCTAGACTGATGTATGTCCTGTATTTGGTTGACTTTCTCCTTAATATTGTGGCAACATTTGTTTTGAATTTTTTGCTTAGGTGAGGAGTGAGAAATAGGAGCATACACTCTTCTACAAAAATAATGGTCTCAATAAGGAGAGTAAGATGGAATAATACCAGAAGATACTGGAAGTCAGGTCTTCAGACCGCTGAATAGATATAGTTCCTTTCTACTTTCTTAACTTTTGTCTTTTTTCTGCCTTCCATCTGCCATTGTTCAGTTCACCTTGCCTTCACATGATTCTTCTTCCTTTTTTCCTCTAAGTCTCTGAAATAAAGTGTTTCACAAAGACAGTTGAAAGAGTCAGAGATTCCAGTCTCATAAAACCTCTCCGAGAAAACAGCTGTATATAGAATCTGGATGGACCCTTTGGAAAGGCTAACCAAGAAGTTCTATGGGCACAGTTCTCAGGAGTGAAGCCCGCTATGCTCATTGCTATGTCACAGCCCATCAGTGCTAACCTGGCTCTGATCAGATCAAATGTTGTGGTGTCATCCATGCTTTGCAGAACCCTGAGACAGCTGTTCCAGCATTGGACCGGCTTACTGTTTGTCCCCCCCACCAAGTGTAACTGTAACTTGTGGAGAAGAGTTAACAAGACAGCCAAGTCTACCTCTAGTGCCAGTATGTTCGAAGATCTTCAGTCAGGCTCATTTGTGGGGCTGTGTTCTGTGTGTAGCATTTAGTACTATGTGTCAGAGAACAACAGTGTAGAGGTGATCTAAGGAGATTCTAGCATTATTTCTGCTAATGATTTAAGGATCAAGCCCTCTATTTAAAAAATAACTTTTTGGGGCACCTTGGTGGTTCAATCAGTTAAGTGTCTGCCTTTGGCTCGGGAATTCCAGGAGTCCTGGAATTGAGACCCATGGTGGCTCCTGCTCAGCGGGGAGCCTGCTTCTTCCTCTCCTCCCTGCTCATGCTCTCTCTTGCTATCTCTATCTCTCTCTCAAATAAATGAATAAAATCTTTAAAAATAAATAAATAAATAAATAACTTATTGTTGAATGTGAAAATGAGGTTTCAAGGAACTTGTAGGTCTGATGTTGCATGAGGAACATGAAATTTAGAAACCAAAGCACTTAATAGGTGGTCAGTTTCTAATCAATACTTTATTTCAGGGTTTAAGAAAATACAAGCCAGATTAATTTGTGAACCATGGTGTTTTCCCAATATTATTAACTGATTCAAAGTTGATGAGTTTACAGTTAACACAATCTGAAAATAGAAATAGTAATAGCATCCACTTTTGTCCAGCTTTTAGGGGTTAAATGAATTAACACTTTTATGGCACGTTGTCTGGCACAGTGTTCAAAAATGTATAACTTGTTATTATTATGACCTATGTGCCTACAATTTTACCCACAGAGGAGCTTATGTGATTTACTGATTTAAGAAAACCTCTTCGTACAAATACCATTGTCTAAAGAATAGAACACCATCAGCTCACAAGAGTAGCATTGCAAAGGATAGATAGAAGCTTGCCATGTAGGTAAAAGCAAGATTGATTTTCAGTGAAATCCATATAACATGAGTCTATGTTTAGAGGTGGTCTTGGTACCTCTCTCATACTTGCTAGATCACTGTTGATCCATTTATTATGTGTATACCCAACACTTTGTTAAAAATGCAGATTCTGATTTATTAGGTCTAGGTCAGAACCTGAGATTTTGCATTCTTCTCAGACTCTCAGGTGACTCAGACCACATTTTGGGTAGGAAGACATTAGATTACTTTAGACTCTGGAGTCTCAGTATTGTCTGTAGATAATTGTTAACCCAT
This sequence comes from Ailurus styani, assembly GCA_002007465.1. NCBI lineage: Eukaryota > Metazoa > Chordata > Mammalia > Carnivora > Ailuridae > Ailurus > Ailurus styani. The sequence continues at coordinate 8,705,681 of LNAC01000039.1, forward strand.
TTTTAAAGGAGTGCACATCCTTAAAGTTAAGGCATGAAAGAGAAAAGATTGTTCCTGCAGAAGCTGTCATGCTACTCTAAGCCTTGGCACACTTGGAATAACTATCTTCCCTGGACTTGATTTGAGCAGTTGTTCACCTGGGATCCCTGCTTGAGTTTTAAGTGTCTTTGAGCCCCTCATGATAGATAAAATTTTGTGTGTGAATTTAACCATTTTCATGGGAGAAGGTCCATGTCATTCATTTGCTTCCCGCAACATTTTTCTTCTACCTGATTCATGAGTGGAGTTTCTGACCCCTCTTCCCAGAGTTATTTGAGCACATATCTTCTCTTGTATCTGTGTTGAGCTGTAGTCAGGTGACCCCTCTGCCTTACCTCAGGGTTTTCTAAGTAAAGATCTAGAGGTCACTTTGCAAAAGTTACTTTGTATAAATTAGTAGGACAAACATCACATTAGGAATTTAGGTCAGGAACTTGTTCTCAGAATTTCCCATACATGGCTGGTCTCCATTCCGGCCAAGTAAGGATGGTCTTAGTAACAGGTACACCATGGTTATGATAGCTGATAAGTGACAAAACTTGGAGAAGGACTGAATCTAGCCCCAAAGGGCTGTGAAGCCTGGCTAAGACTTAGCCTTGTCACACTGATGAGACAGTAGAGATATGTTCAGAGCCCTGCGAGCTGCACTTAGCAAGCAGTGGGTTCCTCTAAGACCTCCCAAGTGATAACTTGATAAGGCAAGAATTTAGCCAAGACTTGTGATAAAGGGATTCTTAATAGTAGTTCTCTTCCACTGAGACCCTAAAAGCCTATATGGAATTGGCAAGAAAATGCTCATAATGCCTGTGGTGTCCTCTTCCTTTTAGGAGTACATTCATAATTCAAGGGCCTCAGAGTATGCAAAACTGATGGGGTCCTCTTTGGGAGATTCCATAATCAGAGAATGGGTAGAGCAAGTTGGGGCTCCCTCCTGGTTCTAGGTCTCATTCCTGAAGACTCAAAGCTTACAGTATGAACTATTAAGTTGAAAGCCCCTGACATCCTTGACCTGATCTGGGCCAATGCATGGACATGGGTTCTGCTTGGGCGAGGGCAGTAGCAGGCAATGCCAGGATTGGCAGGTGGTAGTGGAGTGGTAGTTTTTGTTTGGAGCTAGCAGCTGCAGGGAGAAGTGTGTCTTGCTCTCAGAGGGGAATGCTGGCAAGAACTGGATGGTTTGTCAAGCCAAATGACCTAAGATTTGGTGAAGCTTTAGTTCCATTGAGAACACATGAGTATAAATCAGGAATCAAAATGAAGATCTGGTCATACATATTTTATACACAGGCTGGATGTCAGGGAGAAAATTTGTGACTTAGTGAACATGGAAATTAATATGGGTTTGTCCCAGATCTCCTGGGTGCCAGAACAAGGGCAGTAGATAAATCTAGACCTTGAGTACCAAAGGGCTAGAGCTGTTGTAATAGGGCCAGACTTGGTTAGGACTGAATTCCGGCTGAGGCAAGGCAGGCATGCTGTTAAAAGAGCTTTAGCACATACATTTAACTAGGGCAAGAACAGAACAGCTTATTGAAAAGTAGTACTTATTTCTTGAAACAGCCCCTCATGTATATTCAGGACAGGAACATGAGCACTGTCCAAGCACATTCTCTGTTGAGTTATGAACTTGTGGCTATTAAAGAATCTCTAATGCCTAAACTTGGTTTCTAATGCTGTAATCACATGTTCACTTGAGAAGAGGTGGTAAGATTTTAGAGCAGGCACCTTGGGTTGGTGTCAGGAATCAGTGGTGGGCTGGAATCAGCAGTGAGTGTCATATGAAATGTTTGGGTTCTTGTGGGACTGGGTTCATACTGACTCTCAGTAAGGTTAGAAATGGATTGCTAGTTTTGGTAAGGGCAGTACAGATCGTGGCATGAAAACATTCAGGAGGCCAGTCATAGCTCTTTTTTTTTTTCATTTAATGAACATTTATTCCGTGCTTACTATGCTTATAACACTATCCTAGATTTTGATAATAAAATAGCTAACAAGATGGCACTGTCATGGCTTCCATGGAGAGAAAGACACAACCCACATCTCCAGACAATAAATAGCATGACCTGAAGTTGTAACAAGTGTCATTAAGGAAACATGCACATACACACACAGTATTGGGCTAGTGAGTCATTCTGGAGGAGATCTTCTATAGAGTGCTCAAAGGAGACCTGCCAAGGAAGTGACCAAAAAGCAAATGATAGTTCTCTTTGATTTGATTTGCTCTGTTCCTCTATGACAGGACATTTATCACTAGACAGATTTCATGGGGTAGAAGACACAGATCTGGGCCAGAAGATCCACAGGTGAGCAGATTTCCAGTCCTACAAAGAAGAGCTTAGAGGGCAATAAGAAGGAAACTGAGGTTGAACAACTGGGCAATAACACAGGGCCTATATATGACTAGGGATGGGAAAGGTTTTCTTTTTTGGAGGTAAGGGGCCCAGAGTTTAGTTTCTCAGTCAAGGGAGACTGTGTGGGGAGCGACAGCAGCAGGTAGTGTTGAACTGGCAACTGTGGAGGAACCAGAAGTTTCAGGTCTGGTCGGTGTCCCCAACACACATTCAGCTTCCCTCTCTGGACCATGCATCTGAAATATCTGAGGGCCAGTGGGGTAATCAAACATGATCTTCCAAAAATTGTTGACACCAGTGAAATTGACACACATGCATTAGCCTAGAAACTTATATAAATGTGTATCTCTGAGTTCACCCAAAGATTCTGGACAGTTATTTAAAACCATCCTGTGACAAATAAAGTTGAATTTTATTAACGAACTTAAAAAAAAAAAGGGAGAGAGAAAATACAACACAAAGTTTGTCCTTGATGACTGCAGTTCATAGAATAAACTCATCAGGAAAAGTCAAATTTTTCTCTCAGATTATAGTTTTAGTTTATTTTACAAATGAAAAAAAAAAGACCTCAAAAACTTCTCTCAGAGCACTGAAAACTTCCAAAGTTTATGAGAAATGACAGGTATTTTAAGACTAAAGTTTGAATAGAAACGTGATAAGATAGAGGTGGTTCTGAAGAACAATGGAGGGAATTTGAAAGTACTCCCTCGGCTCCAGAAATAGAAATGCAAATCTGAAACTGTCGTGAATGACTTAAAGAAGTCGAGCAAACTTAAAGTAATCATGTTTCAGATCAGGCGATTCTGAGGTGAAATAAAGGATGAAGATCGCATATGAAAGAGGAAAAGGTCAGAGGAGAGGAGCATGAACATGGAAGTAGAAGGCAAAAGAAAATGATAGTGAGAAAGAGGCAGAACAAATACCCTCCTGACCTTGCACTTGACTCAAATATTCCCTCTTGACCTCTCTTCTAGGGTAGGGCAAGGGGTTGATCTAAGGGCCCAGATAGATTTATCCTCATTTCTCTTTATTCACCCCATCCAACAGATTGATTCTCCAAGGCTTCATCCAGTTTTCTTCTGCCTTCTAGTTTTTTGTTTCCCTTTTTCTTGAATGTTAATAGTAGAATATAATGGCTCAAACTGCCAGACAGCTGGGCCATGAGAGTAAAATCTGGACAGTTCCATACTTCTATGATATTCTACATCTTTAAGTAAACCTTGAGTTGATTCAGCTTCACACTTCAAATCAATTGACATCATTGAGCTAGAGAAATACTGCCAAGAAGCTACAGAAATTCAAGCACAGATGTCCTCAGATTCATTAAGTTGGAATCCCCAAATACCATCCCTAAAAATCTCCCTCATTAAAACATCTTAACCATTCTGACCGGGCTGAGCACTATACATGATACTCACCCTTAATGATGGAGAAAGCTAGGTCTAGGGTCTGCTCTGTCTTGGGGGAGCCCTATGTGCCCATCTCCCATGTCACCCATTCTGATGTCATATTAGCCAAGTTCTCTTGTCTACACATCTGTCTTGGTTTCTCTTAACTTTATTTCTCCCTGATAAGGGTGACATAATGTGGAGAAAATTCATTTGACTTGTAGATGCTCTGACTCTCAGCCTATCTCTTGTGAGTCCTTCCATTCAGAGGAATGGAGAAGACACTATTCTCGGACACATTTCTTGAGGTCCTGTAAGAAATGGAGACTCCAACCAAAATCCCATTGTTGCCTACTGCTTGCAACTGAGAGCTACCACCATGGAGACATTCCAGTTCGATAGTTCTCCACTCTGACTTCACATTAAAAACATCTGGGGGAACTTCTAAAATCATATAGATATTTCAGCCCCCACCACAGACAAGTTGATCAGAATCACATGGGTATCAGTAGTTGCTAAAGCTCCCCAGCTGATCCTAATATACTGCTGCAGCTGAGAATCATTGCCTCTATTAGCTGCTGTCCCCATCTAACTGAATTAGATTCCCTTAGGTATCCCTGAATAAAGGCCAAGTTCACTCAAGTTCACCATTTCTGTAGAAATCCAGATTCTAGCATCCTTTCACAGAGGCTCTATAATTAGGTCAGTTCATTCAATCCTGGCTTCCCCATTTAAGCCTCCCCCCTGCAGCTGTGTCATAGTAGAAGCCAAATCAAAGTAGGTATTGGTGCAAGGGCAACACAGAAAAAGGGAAAATGCATTCTTTTGCGTTATTTTTTTGGACAGTGTCTGGAAGGAAAGAAACACAGAGAAAGGAAGTAGTACTTTTGCAGCTTTATAAAAGGTGTTAGAATCCATACCTTCCATTTCTCTGTTGAATACAAATGAGGGCAAGTAGCACCATCAGAGATGGATTTTTCTCATGTTGTCAAAAATGTAAAACCAGGATAGAAAGTATAAAGTTTCTAATTTAGGATCAGCCAACTCACATTTTGATATCCTGTCCATGCTGACTCACTTACCTTGCCTCCTGTTTTCAGCTGCCTATAAAGAAGTTGGATGCTGGCATTTGAAGTTTTGATGAGGTAGACTTTTAGAACCTCTGGAAGAGATACCATCACGAAGTAAGTAAAATGGTAGAGATCCTCATATCATTCAAATGAAATAAACCCAAGAGAATATTTGAAGACAATTCAATTTCCTGAAATAAGAGTTCCAGTGTGATCATTAGTTCAGTAGAGAAATTAAATGTACTCTGTACAACTCATTAAATATAACCTCAAGTGGCACCTGGGTGGCTCAGTCAGTTAAGCATCTGCCTTCAGCTCAGATTGTGGTATCAGGATCCTGGGATCGAGCCCATATCTTTGGGCTCCCAGCTCAGTGGGGAGTCTGCTTCTCCAGCTCCCTCTGCTCTCCTCCCTTCTCCCCACTTTGCTCTTTGTCTCTGTCAAATAAATAAATAAAATCTTTTTAAAAAAGTAAATACAACCCCAAATCCAAGAACTGATGTTGGAAGGGCTATTGAACTTTTAGTAAAGAAGTAATTTCAGGGGCGCCTGGCTGGCTCAGTGGGTTAAGCCTCTGCCTTCGGCTCAGGTCATGATCTCAGGGTCCTGGGATCGAGCCCTGCTTCAGGCTCTCTGCTCAGTGGAGAGCCTGCATCCGGCTCTCTCTCTCTGCCTGCCTCTCTGCCTACTTGTGATCTCTCTCTCTGTCAAATAAATAAATAAAATTTTTTTAAAAAAGTAAATACAACCCCAAATCCAAAAACTGATGTTGGAAGGGCTACTGAACTTTCAGCAAAGAGGTTATTTCAAACAGCATTCTGTTGTGTCCTGAAATGAAAAGGTGTGTGTGAAGCATTCAAACTCGAATTGTAATGACACTGGTAAAATGGCAGAATGGTGGTTGTTTTACACTGAGGAGTAAAAATTTGCAAGAGAGTAAGCGCCATTCAATTGCCTTTCATTCAGGGTTAATTGAGTTGGACCTGGTAAAAGGAACAACTGAAGACTTGTGATGAGGCTCAGGAAATCATCTGAGGGTTAAGTGCAGACAAGAAAACCATCTCATTAAAAAAAAAAATTAAAACCTAATGGCACATAGATTGATGGACCCTAATCCCAGAGGGATTTTCCTTCATTGTAACAATAGAACCGCACTGATGTGGGCTTGGAGCCCTTGTCAGCAAGCAGTAGATACCCTGACTCAACAAATGTTTGTAAAATGAATACATTTAATAAGAGAATGAATAATGAACTCGAAAGAAATCAAGAGGGCACTTTAACCCTGCCAAATTAACAATATCAATCAAATGTCTTACATTAATTCCTACTCTTTGATCTGGCAATTCCACTTCAGGATTCTATCCTAAGGAAATCATCAGAAACATCCACATTTTTGTGAAGTATATTCATAATAGCACTACTAATAATATTTAAAAAAACAGAGTCTTGGGCCAAGTCTAAATGCTCAATAATGTGAGAATAATTAAATGATTATACATTTATACAATCATGCGTCCAAAGGCTATATTATATTATTATAAAAATCTTCATTTTCTGCTCCGTGGAAAAAATAAAACAAAAAATCACAATTTCTGATAATTAAAGAAATAAGTAAGTGACTTTTCTATCTCTCTTTCCATCTATAAAAGCCTGGAAAGAAGTATATCAACATATTAACAATAGACATTCTCTGAGTATTTGGATCATAGAGATTGTTAGTATTTATTTATATTTTGTACAATGAGTTTTGCAGTACCTTTTTATTTGGGGATAAAAGCAGGAGATATTAATTTTAAGATGTTTCACACCTTGAGGTTGTAAAAGATCAAGATGTAATACAAAGTGGCCCATTGAAATAATTCAATCACAAAATGTTGACTAGGCAGAAGTCTAGTTGGGGCTGCAGAGTCTGGGGCAGAGAGCTTACTAGCAGCTCCAACAGTCCAAGAGTGAATTTGCGCTCAACAGTAAGTCCTGTTGAAGTGCCGAGGAGGTAAGCAGGACAGTTAAGTATGAGGGCTGTCGTAGGCCCAGTGGTTTCAGGGACGCCTACGCTGACAGGTTGTCCACGGAAAGAGCGACATAGTCCAAGCAGGCCAAGCAAGCAGAAATGAGGACCGAGAGCTCAGTGAAAAAAAAGAGANGATGATTATACATTTATACAATCATGCGTCCAAAGGCTATGTTATATTATTATAAAAATCTTCATTTTCTGCTCCGTGGAAAAAATAAAACAAAAAATCACAATTTCTGATAATTAAAGAAATAAGTAAGTGACTTTTCTATCTCTCTTTCCATCTATAAAAGCCTGGAAAGAAGTATATCAACATATTAACAATAGACATTCTCTGAGTATTTGGATCATAGAGATTGTTAGTATTTATATTTTGTACAATGAGTTTTGCAGTACCTTTTTATTTGGGGATAAAAGCAGGAGATATTAATTTTAAGATGTTTCACACCTTGAGGTTGTAAAAGATCAAGATGTAATACAAAGTGGCCCATTGAAATAATTCAATCACAAAATGTTGACTAGGCAGAAGTCTAGTTGGGGCTGCAGAGTCTGGGGCAGAGAGCTTACTAGCAGCTCCAACAGTCCAAGAGTGAATTTGCGCTCAACAGTAAGTCCTGTTGAAGTGCCGAGGAGGTAAGCAGGACAGTTAAGTATGAGGGCTGTCGTAGGCCCAGTGGTTTCAGGGACGCCTACGCTGACAGGTTGTCCACGGAAAGAGCGACATAGTCCAAGCAGGCCAAGCAAGCAGAAATGAGGACCGAGAGCTCAGTGAAAAAAAAGAGAAGGGAAATCCAAGTGAAGTGGAGGTGGCATGTTGAGGGATAGTGGAAAATACGCTTAGAAAATTTGCAGGAAAACAAATGTTGAGCAGGGTTTGAATTGATCAGAGAACTAAAAGTGCCATGAGTACTACACGTAAAAATGAAATAAAGAAGAGAATTAGGTCAGTTATCACCAATTAATTAATTATCCTTAACTAAGGATCAGGGAGCATAGAACAGCTTGATTGCTAAAAATAAGACCTACTCAATGAAAGATGTAGAGACTATAAGTAATCACCATCAAAATGACTATTTGCTGGTCATCAAATGTCTGTTGGGGCATCAGAAGCAAACACGACTGCAAGATAAAAAATTGGACAAGAAAAGAAAAAAAAAGATACGCCATTCACATTGTGAGTTAGAGGAATAAGGTGAAAACAACAAAAATGAGCAAGGCAAACACATGGGGAAGTGTGCTCTAGGCTAAGGAGCACAAATATTCAAAATAGCAGAGTTTCAGTCCATTCAACCGAGTGCTTACCAGAAACAATACTGCTCTTTTAAATGTGAAAACTGTCACCAACAGAATGCGACCATGTTGGTGTTGCGTCCTGTTGCCATCTGCTGTGAAGACAAGGCCTGGAAGGTTCTACCTACAAAGAAAAATTCGGAGAGTTTTGGGAATTTTTCTCAAAACAAAATATAACATCTCAAGAGCTCCAAAGACTAGAAAGTGACAAGTAAACAAGGCAGAATTAAAAAGAAAGAAAGAAAATCTTGGCAATTACAGGGATGTTACTGAAATTATTGAGAAAGGAGAGGGCATATTTTAACAGCCTGAGTGAATTAAATAGAAAGATGATTCTTCTTGATTCATGCTAGCCTAGAGAAAACGGGACTTGTTAATAAAATGTATATTTTTTCTTTCTTTCTTCCTTTCTTTCTTTCTTCCTTCCTTCCTTCCTTCCTTCCTTCCTTCCTTCCTTCCTTCCTTCCTTCCCTTTCTTTCTTTCTTTCTTTCTTTCTTTCTTTCTTTCTTTCTTTCTTTCTTTCTTTCTTTCTTTCTTTCTTCTTCTTTCTTTCTTTTCTACAGAAAGTGCAAGAAAGTCAGAGCCCTGAACTGGGGGAGAAAGTAAGTGATGTCACAGGGATCAGAGAGCTGTTATGGTAATGGCTCTGACTCCTTTGTGACTGTGTGTTCGGCTCTTGCACCAGATATTTCCAGGGGTCTTGGGAAATTGAAATCTGAATCAATGTTGCCATCTGCCCCGGCTTAGTTTTGGCAAGCTGTTAACTTGTTGCCTCAGGTCATACATTGATTCCTAGATTAAAGGATTAAAATGTGAATGTAAATACTCTGATCCAGCTACCAGCACCACAAGGTGAAGGAAATCGGCTCCCACTTTTTAATTTAATTATAGTATGTATTCAGGACATTTATCTATGGGGTTATTGTGTCATAGGTAGGAAGCATTTCTAAAGTATCTGATGAAGTCAAATCCTGTAAAGAGATCTGCGTTATAAAGAAAGGTAAACTCCACTGTGTATGTGTGTGTGTTGGGGGGTATGTGTGTGTGTGTGGGTGTGTATATTTTAAATCCTCTTAGGACCAAGTAAGACAAAGTTATTAAAGCCTAGAAATATGATTCTGGGAGAGTAATAAACAAAAACAGTTTTGAATAAAAACTTGATACAAATTACATAATAAAAGGTTAATTAAATGTAACCAACACAATGAAGTAAAAGGATAAAGTGTCCCACATCCTAATACTCTTAAAAAAGAAAAATAAGAGAAAAACAGGAATTATGTAAAGAGCTACTTTATTTCTTTCGGTTTTTCTTCTGAGAGACAAAGCTGTATAATTTCTAGATGTCCTAAGAAAAGACTGTGAGTCTGTTGTGTCACTAATAATAGTAATTGTGAAGATAATGATGGCCATTGATGTCAGGATTAACTGATGTGATAACTGCAAAGATAGGAGTGAGCCTAAAGAAATATTGTTATTGAACTCCTGGGAATAACTTGTTAATGAGCGTGTGGGTTAAACTACAACTTTATTACCTGGTACATTTTTAGGGAGAGCATTTCAGCTAATAGCACTCATTCAAACTGATCCGAAGAATATCAATAACAGATTGTAACACCTGTGCAAAATGGTATATTGATAGGCTTTGAACATGCGTGACCTTATTAGCTAAGACAGTAAGATGTTGCCTAGAGTGACAGGCACGAATCACAGTCCTTGTAGAACTGGAAGGAGCTTTAGAAAAGAACCTTTGCCAGTCTCCTCATTTTACAAATGAGGGAGCTAAGCCTAGACAGGTTGTCACTTGCCCAAGGTCATATCATTAACTGGTGGTAGAGTCAAGATGGGAACCCAGGTCTCCGGAGAAAAGGCATCAGACCTCTTGGGTTGACAGTTCTTCTGACATTGGTCAGACTTCCTGATAGCTTCCTGCCCCCATCCTACCCCCAATCCAGGAAAATGTAGGCTCTTAACACAGTATGACAAAAACAAGTGGCTATTGGTGGGAGAGGAACATGTGTGAGAGAAAGATAATTTAGAGTGAATGAAGGGTGGTATATATACTCTTTTAAATTTAGCAATTTAAAATTAAAGACTTTGGGATATATTTGTGGCACACATGTTTTATAACCATGCTTCTTGAAATTATTCATAATATGAAGGTGACTGAATCAAATCATCTTCATCATCACCAATATTACCATCATCGCCATTTATTGAGCAGTAAAAATGTGCCTGATGCTGCATTAGGCAGTTTACAAACACTGTATCTCTGGCTCTTTAAAAAATATTGGAATTTTTACATATCATGTTATTTTATGTATCATGACAACTGGTCTCAAAAAGGTGAAGGAAACTTGCTCAAGACTATCTGATTACTAAATTATGGTGCAGATACTAATGTATTCTTGGTCCTCAAACCTGTGTTCTAACCACAAATGACATCTGCCCACAACTAGTCTTACCATTGCCCAAATAGAAAAATTGACAATGACATAATTTGCCATTCTGGCTTTTATACCTCAGGTAAATATTTAAATATTGGGCAGTATTCCAGAACCCATCTGACCTTATCCATTCCCCCTTGCAAGACTTCACTTGAAATGTGTACCTTGTGTCAGGAAAATGCAAAATGGTAGGTGAAAGGGCAGGACCTGGCTGCAGTTTCAAACAGGTGATGTAGGCAGAGGAGAGGATTCCAGGATGGGATGTGAATTCCTCAGTTGCCCCTAGTTGCTCCCCCTGGCTCCAGACTGAGACAGTTTGTGATGAAATAAATGGTGGTTAATTATCAGAAGTTAGATTTTCTGGATTGTTAGAAAAAAATATTTCAGAAAAATTCTAAACACTGGTGCTAAACTGTTTGCTTTATAGAAAGTTATCAAGATGTTGTAGATGTCCCATAAATGCTACCTCCCTAAATGGTAGCCTTTTCAAGTATACATTTTTCAAATACTTTAAGGAAGCGCTGGCAGCTTGCGGGCTGCTGACAGGATTGGGATACCTCTTTTCCTGGTAGGCCTTGCTGGGAAGCCCTTGTGAGACCAGGGCTCTGGCCTGGACTGCCCATCTGGCATGAACTCTCTATCCCAGGCACGTGGGTTTCCTCTCTCAGTTGTGTCCTGACTCCTTTGAGATTATCATTTTGCAACCAGGAGGTATTTATTGAATGTCTACCATGTGTCGGAATATAGAAGTAAATAACAAGACCTATAATCAGTTTTCAAGTTAATGGAAGAGACATACATTGAACAAATAAACACAGGAATAAACACATAAATGCAAATTGCGCTAAGTGCTAAGAAGAAAACGTCAATATAGGAAGTGGTAAGGAAGCTCCTGGAGGCCAAGTGACAGGTGTGGTGGGCGGACGGGAGGGTCCCGTCCCAGGCTGGCCTCTCCTGGGGCTCCCACCTGTAAAGTTAAACAGCCTATCCTCAGTGAAGGAACCTACAGAAAGAAGTTGAACGAAAGGAGAAATAAGGTCGGTTTCATCTGAAAAAAAAGAATATGACTTGGAAGCCAGATAAAATTGCAAATACTGTACATTTTGTCCTTTGAGAACTTAAGAACAGAGAGGAAGATTATCCAATAAATAGAAACATTTTAATACTGTAAAAGAAAAATTGTACCTTACAGAGTTAAGTGGGCAAGGTATACTTCATTCAAGACTATAACATTAGGGGAGAGAGGTTGACCTCCACTTCACTGAGACAATAGGTAGGGGAAAAGTTTTTAAGCAATGAAGTGAGCTAGTGGGAAAATATCAGAGGATATCAGGGGGGAAGTTAGTCAATGAAATTAGTCCCTGTTTTTGCTACTTGGTGAAAATCTAACTGGGAAATAGGCTCCTATCTTCACAAGGAGACTGGGAGATAGAGGTGCTGTCTTTCTTGATGATCGCATTTCAAGGGAATAATTGCTAGGTCCTTGAGAAGGACCTTCTTGCCTTGTAACACTGGTAAAAGGCTAGGAGAATACTTACCTCTGAAAGAAACAAAGAAAACATTTACAATTGTTATCTACAGTAAATGCTCTAAAAGGGAGGTCAGGGGCCTTTAGGCAAGAAAAAGCCTGCTTTGAATTTTGTCAAACTGTGGGGAACATTAAGGCTATCCTGGTCAATACAGTGTGGTAAGGGAAATGACGGAGTTTATTTCAAGGATCCCATAGGAAAGTGAGTGCTAAATTACATTGGAGGGATAAGTTAAGGTGACCCATGATCTATTTATAAGTTAGAGTAAGAGACAAGATAGGGTGGTCCAAAGAAATCTGGGCTCTGAATGATTTGGGATATTGACCTTGACTGCTGCTTGTTAAACTGGTGTGACGTTGGACAAGTCAAATCAGTTCGTGCTACTATTTTTATCTTCGAAGAGGAAATGACTGTCTACACATAGTTTGTAGTGTTGTTGTGACTACCAAATGAAGTAAGATTTAACCAGAGCCCCATTAAAAAGTACAGCAGCAAATAAAGTGCAATTTAGAGCTGCTGGACATCATTGACAAAGCCCATGAAAAGCTGAAAACAAAAAGTCAAATAATTACTTCATTTGGTCTGTAAACCCAGTCATATTGTATATTTAACAGATAACACTCTTCAGTTTTCTTCTTCTTTTTTTTTAGAGATAGAGATTAGAGAGAGAGAGGGGGGAAGGGCAGACTGAAAGGGAGAGAGAGAATCGTAAGCAGGATCCATACGCAGCACAGAGCTCAACTCAGGGCTCCATCTCAGGACCCAGAGATCATGACCTGAGCTGAAATCAAAAGTCAGATGCTTAACTGACTGAACCTCCCAGGCACCCCATCTTTTCAGTTTTCAAATAACCAGTAATTCTCTTTCCAAATAACCCATTACCTTCACACCAAAACACCAAAACCAAACAACCAAACAAAAAACCAAAAACAACAACAAAAACCACACACACACACACACACACACACACACACACACACACACACACACACACACACAAACTCCTATTTGAAAATGTATCATTTTATTAAACAATCATGATCTACCTACAAATATCTGTAGATGAAAGCACAGAAGAGAAAACTACAGACTATTTTTTTTTCAGATCTTTCCATGAAGAGGTGAATATAACATATGAAGGTGTGGTTTACTTTAGGAAAACAAAAAAGGTTTTATGTTAGAAAATCTGCTAATACATATAATCAATAAGTCAGTAGGAAGAAACACCATTTTCAAGAGATGCAGGAAGAAATTTTACGGTATATAACAACCAATTCTTATTTTAAAATTATAGAAAGATAGTAATGGGAAGATAGTTATCTTTTAGAAAAAAGGCTATCTATTGAAGTCAAAAGACAATATGGTACTTAACCTTGAACACCAGAGGCATTCCCATTAAAGTCAGGCAAGACCCGGAGGCACTGACACACCTATTAGTATTGTTCTGGGAGCTGGAACCAATCAATTGCAGCAATCGGCAGTTGTAAGTGTTAGTACTCTTAAAAAAGAAGAAATAACATTTCACAGCATTCTCAGATAAAATAAGCATAAGTTAAGAGATTCCACTGAAAATAAACTAGAAAGATTAAAAGCTTATTAAAGAAACCTGTTACAAGTAAATATATGACACAATGGAGTTCTATATAGTAGCAAAAATAGCAGCCAGAGAAATTTTAAAACGTCACATTCTCCATAGTCTTAACAATTGAATTATAAAAAAGAAATATGTAACGTCTTTGTGAAAATAATTGCAAATAGTAATGAGGATAAAATTAAATGGCTAAACAAAGAGATATAATATATTCTTAAATGAGAAGTTGAATACTATAAAAAAGATACATTAATTACTTTCCTGTTAATTCATTAATATGATGTGATTCTAACCAGAATAATGAGAGGAACATTGAACTTGACAAAGTAGTTAAAAAGTAATAAAGCAGTTGTAAAAGTGATCTATGTTATTAAAATTGAAATCATACATAATTAAATGAAGGCAAAAAAAGTAAAAGATTATTGCCCCCCCTTCTTTGTCCCCTCCAGTTCCACACATTCTCCCTAAGTATTCAGACAAACAGAATAGCTAGGGATATCTGAAGAAGAGTTGTCCCATCACATATTAGAATGGTGATTGCCAGAGGCAGGCCTTGGGGAGTGGGAAGAATGGGTAAAGGGGGTCAAAAGTTACAAATTTCCAGTTCTAGAGTAAGTCCTGCCTACGTAGATATGGCATGTTGTCTATAGTTAATCTTATATATTTCAAAGTTGCTAAGAGAATAGATCTGAAAAGTTCTCATCATCAGAAAAAAACTGGTAATTATATATGAAGATATATGTAAACTAAATTCATTGGGTGATCATTGCTTAATACATACATACATCAAATTATCATGCAGTCTGCCTAAAACTAATATAATGTTATATGTCAACCACATCTCAATAAAAAACAAAAATAACTACCAAACAAAAGAATGTATTATAAATAGACAATACTTAAAATAATATGTTACAGGCACAAGAAATGATTACAGTCTACTTTTAAAAGATCGACAGTGACCACGGTGGCAAAAGGAGAATGATTCAGGACCAGGGCTGTAGCTGGCTTAATTTAAGCACGGAATGCTTTTTTTTTTTTTTTTTTAAGATTTTATTTATTTATTTGACAGAGAGAGAGGGAGATAACAAGTAGGCAGAGAGGCAGGCAGAGGGAGAGGGGGAAGCAGGCTCCCCGCTGAGCAGACAGCCTGATGCGGGCCTCTATCCCAGGACCCTGAGATCATGACCTGAGCCGAAGGCAGAGGTTTAACCCACTGAGCCACCCAGGCGCCCCAGCATGGAATGCTTATTGAATGAAAATGTGGATTCACTACATAGTGCTGAGACATTTGCTCCAGAACAAAAAATAAAGTTAACCTCTTATATGCTCTGTACCAAATTATTTCAGTAGATTAAATAATGAAATACAATAAAACAAAACTCTAACAACTGGATGGAAATTTAGGTGTACATGTGTATGGTTTCAGAATGGAGAACTTTCTAAGCATAAAAACAGCAGAATGAATGCTAAAAGAAAAATAAAAAATGAAGGTTGGATTAAAATGATTTAAACATTGAAGGTCAAAAAATTATCAGTAATAATAAACTGAGGAAAATGTTCAGAATATGTATATTAAACATAGCCGCATCATCCTTAATATGTAGAGAAATATATAATTAAAATCAGTTAGAAAATTGTAACACCAGGAGAAAATTCAGAAAAGAACATAAACTCAAAAATTATCTATGAAAACAAAGATGTGTTTGTTGGCAATTTATAAGAACAGTCAAATAAAAACTGAATACATAATACTATCTTATCTTCGATGCTAGTGAGGGTTAACTAACATAATATCTAGCACATATAAAACTATAGTAAAATAAGGAGTTTCTCTTGTAAACTGCTAGCTTGAGTATAAGAAGTATAAGAACCTATAGCCTTCTGGAAGGTCACTTGGCAAGTTGTATCAGGAGTTTTAAATACTCTTTGTACCAGAAATTCCACATATAGGAATGTTTCATAATATGTGGGTTTTGATCTGATAGAACCTAAATATCCACAAATATGAGACAGGCTATATAAATTACAACTATGGAGTGGAATATTATAAAAACATTGAAAGTCATGTTTTGGAGATATTTAATGAATGTTCACAATAGGAGGCTCAATGAAAAAACAAGTCAAATGCAACTGCATATTGTAGGAATATAATCTCATGTTACAGATGTATACACCTAAGAGAAGACATGCTTGTAATCCACTGAAACATTAATCTTGACTGTGGATAGACTTTTTAAATTCTTTTTTTTTTTTTTAAAGATTTTTTATTTATTTATTTGACACAGAGATATAGATCACAAGTAGGCAGAGAGGCAGGCAGAGAGAGAGAGAGGGAAGCAGGCTTTCCACTGAGTGGAGAGCCAGATGTGGGCCTCGATCCCAGGACCCTGAGATCATGACCTGAGCCGAAAGCAGAGGCTTTAACCCACTGAGCCACCCAGGCGCCCTTAAATTCTTTTTACTCCTCAGAATGTTCTAATTTTCAAAAATTAGTTAAGTTACTTCTATAGCCAGAGAGAAGTGCTAGCCAACCATCAACAGTGAAGGCCTTTTTGTGGGCTGTCTCATTAGTCCAACAACAAGAACACATGTCCCCAAAACATTGAACATGTATTATATAGACTATAAGCATTATTTCTTTTAACTTAACCTAATCTGAGCCCTAACCCTAATACTGACCATATTGAACCATAAGTAGCAAAGTCCACTCTGTATTCAAAATTTTTAAAAAGCACTTTTTTTCATAATACCAGAGACTATGTAAAATTATATAAAGCATAATCTTAATATTTTAGACCACAGCAGAAGAGATAATGCAAGTTTATATTAAGTACTACAAGCAACAAAAACTGTGCATTTTATATCTAATACCCATTTTTTTTCTAATTTGTTTTTCTTCTTCTTCTTTTTTTTTAATAAATATTTACTGAGATCAGGTAGAAGTTACATTCTAAAAAAGATTACATTAAGCCAGGAGTCATAAACTAAAACGTTAGAAAGGTAATCAAGGTGATAGTTTTTCTGGGACTAGGTGATTTCTGAACTCCAGAACTTCTATTTACTGAGAAAAGGAACATACCTTGTTTATTTCCTTATTAGACTCTCTATCCCCTTTACTTTAGTTTATGACATATTTATCTCCGCTCGTCTTTGTATTTAGTGCTTGTCCTCATCACCTACTTTTTTTTAATTTGTCCTTCAGTCAACATGATGATTCATAACAGGATCCCCCAGCCTATTCTAAACATAGAGACCACTCATTAAATAAATGGAATTAATTCCATGTTTTATCCATATGCAAAATTATTGCTGAACTAGCACGTTCGATTTTAGGTTATTTTGCTCTACTCATAGATAATGCCATTATAGGTATTGTCTATTCAATAACCTGCATGTCTAAGACTCAGTGACTTTTTCTAAGTATCTAGCTTTGAAATTAAACTATTGAATATTTAATAATGTTTAAATATTAATGTTCTTAGAGGGCAGGAATATATAAAAATGGGATTCATATTTTATTCCCTTAGATAATGGTAGTGAAACAACAATCATTCCATCTCTTGAGCATATAGATAGAGTTTGCTATCAAGGCAAAGCTGAGTGAGTGCCCATCAAACAGAGCTAGCTGGAGGCCTGGACTCTTGCTGGCAAGGTGTCAATGCCACCTGTATATTAATGTTCGTTTGTAGGATTTCCTAAATCAAATAACTTACTTTATTTACTAGTACTGAATGAGGTAACTAAACACTGTTAAAGGATAAGGTTAAAAATTAGAATTTACCTTCTTTTTAAATAAAAAAGAAAGAGTTGCAGAATTATGGCTTACCACTTTTTATAAATCAGCAGTCTCTGAATTAGGATGAGTGCACCATGAGATACAAACGATAAGCCACTGAAGGGTGGGAAGAAAATATAGCACTGATATTTATTTTTTACCTGAAAAGAAAATAAAAATCAAGCTTGTCGATATTTGAAATGGGAACAGCTTCCGGAGTCCTCACTAGGTCATTACATCATATTTCTTACTTCATGAAGAATCCGTGAGTTATCAGAGGGAAAAGATACAACAAGAGGATGTTTGATTTCGCCATTCTGTAAGGCTCTGTGGTCTACATGGGTCTCATTAAGTGGTTATATGGATTCTATGACCTAGTTTTAATTACAATGATCTTCGGAAAATGAGCAAGTGGATCAAAATAAATGCAAAATAACACTGGGTTGAAGATAATATTTTTAAGTATAAGCAAACAGCAGCCTTTCTCCACTACTCTCTAAAAAAATTACAGTTGAAATTTTTGCTGCTAGTATGGGCATTTTCCAACTATAATTCAAGGCAAGATCAATGAAGACTTAATTAGTTCTGATTTTAAAAAAAAAAGGTCAGCTAAATTCTTTGAAATTATAAAATTGCTAAGAAGACTATTTGAAATATAAATTCACATACACTATTTTTAACAATAAACCTCTTAACCATATATTTTGCCTTGAGACATTAGCTTAAAATAGTAGCACACACACCTGTGTAATTTTTAAAGAAAAGGAATGTATATTACATTCTGATCCTATAACTGTTATTTTATTATTTGTATTTATTTTAAAATTAATTGTTAATGATATGAGTACTTGATAAAAGAAATTTAGGTACTACTTTTAGTGATAGTGAATTTGGGATTATTCTTGGTAAATTGGCCTAGGACTGGTTTAGGCAAAATAGTAGATGCTAAAGTTCAGTGAATATTGATATACATACTCAAAAAGTAAATATAAGCATCAGATGAGAGACAGGGAGTGCCTGAAAGTGACCTTGAATTATTCCAGTAATGAGTTTTCCTGACTACCCAAAATGTTTTCATAGGACCACTGAAGCCAATTGGAAAGCTGAGGGTGCTACATTTGATCTCCAAGGAAAGGGGCAGTTTCTAAAGGAACCCATCTGACAGCAAAGTCTGATGCCCCATTTCTAAATGTAAGTTTTACTGCTGAAGTAGTTTACCATTGATAATGATCAGAAGCATATGTATACACTACTCTTTTAAGTGTGGACTGATAGTGTCACTTTCCCTTTTGACTAGTGCTATGCTGGAAACTACAAGGACTTCCAAAATGGCAGCTCTATGAGACTATATTCCAGACTTTATTTTTGGGTCAGGACTCAGCAAAAGGGATGCATTTGTGCTGTCCTACAGATTGTGCTCTCAGAGCGCTAATGCCCCACCTGGCAAGGGTGTGTGTGTAGAACCTCTGAGGCAGCAAACATTTGATTTAATTTCATCCTAAAAATTTTGGCAAAGTTAATATCTTGGGAGACCTTTGGAATCCACACCACAGCAATGATGAAACCCTAGGCTTGATGGTTGCTGCCTAACAAAGTGATTTGGAGTTTCAGAGTGATACTAGGAGGGAAAAATGGAGCCCTTCTGGTAGGAGAGGCAGGAGGTCTACTTTCGAAACCACATCACTTTGTAATGGAGTACTCTCTAGCATACTACAATACTCTGAAAATAAGCTGTGGTAACCTGGAGGCTCAGAGAAAAAACAGAGAGCTAACTCATTTTGGTTCTTTTGACATAAGATGAGAGAGAGAGGAATTCATGAGAAAAAAAAAATCCTCTAAGAAGCTTCATATCAGGGCGCCTGGGTGGCTCAGTGGGTTAAAGCCTCTGCCTTCGGCTCAGGTCATGATCTCAGGGTCCTGGGATTGAGGCCTGCATTGGGCTCTCTGCTCAGCGGGGAGCCTGCTTCCTCCTCTCTCTCTCTCTCTCTCTGTCAAATAAATAAATAGAATCTTTAAAAAAAAAGAAGCTTCATATCAGACTCATCCGAAAAGTTGTAAATAGATTCATACTTGACATCACTAAAGTCAGTTTCATTGAATTTTGAAACAGATTGTCCACATATAGGTGACAAATAGCTAGTGATAGTTGATTTAACTCATGTGGCCAAGTATGTCCTACTGGTGATCAGAACATTTCTACCATAGCAGGAGTGATGTGGGAGCAAGTCTTTTCTTGGATAGATTTTGATGGATTTTCTGCTGCAATTCATTTAAACTAAGAGGAAAATTTTAAAACAACTTTATTTACAATAAATTGCACGTATTTGAAGTCTATAGTTTCACAAGCATTGCTTTGTGTATATAATCATGAAAATAAAACCACAATCAAAATAGAAAGTTTATTTGTCACACTTTTGAAGTGAATATAAGAGTCAAGAGGAAGCTTTTAGAAGAATACATTTTATTTTATTTTATTATTTAATCTTATTTTATTTTATTTTTAAAGATCTTATTTATTTGAGAGAGTGGGGAGAGGGGCAAAAGGAGAGGAGAAAGAGACTCTGAGCAGACTCTGCCCTGAATGTGTAGCCCAACTCAGGGCTCGATCTCACAATCCTGAGATCACGACCCGAGCCAAAATCATCAGATGCTCAATTGACTGAGCCACCGAGTTGCCCCTTGGAGGAATTTCTTTTAAAATGAGAAGAAAATTGGGCTCAGTAGATTCCTGAGGAATATTAATTTTAAGGAAGGGTGGAAAAATATTAGAAATGGAGAAAAAAGAAATCAGAAGAGAGGTAGAGGGACTAACAGGGGATGAAAACAAATGATGAGGACTGTCCCTTAAAGAGTGGGAGCACAAGAGTGCAAAAGGATGTGGAAAGTCTGATAGATGAAGAATCACAAGTATCCACTCATCTAGCATGGGGATGTTATTGTTGGGGAAGACTTTAATCCAGTTGATGAGGATAGAAATCATAGTGCCAGTGATTTTGTGGAAATAAGAGTCACAGAATTGGTGAACTTGAATGTAGATTATACTTTTCAGAAACTTGGCTATAAAGATCCAGGGAATTGTGGAAGTGAGAAAAAGGTATAGGGTCCATGGAGAGTTGAGGGTGTGCTTTTTCTTTCTTATTCATCTCTTTTTAAGATGGTTTATAATTGTCGTTATCTATTGACTTTCAGAGAGAGCAAATAAAAAGATGGTGAAGACAGCATTGAATCAGGGATAAAAAGAGTATGAGGCAGATGAAGGAGAAAGGGGAGAAGATTCAGAAAACAAGTGCAAGGGCTTATACTTAAGATTAGGGGAGGTCTTGCTTCTACTAAAAGATGAAGAAAAGAGGTAAATGTCTATTTTGGCAATTTTATCTTTTGTGTTTTCTTTTATCTCTCCTGTTTTGATTCTCAGTCAGTTGGGTAGACCTGTCTTTCTCTACTCAAGCCTGTTTTTACCTCAGACATCCCTATCTTTGTAAATGGTACCACCATCAGTTTAGGATGAAATATCTAGAAATCATCCTCAGTCTGTTCCTTTTCCATATTTCTCATATGCAGTCCATCAATACGTCCTTCTGTGCTAAGTTCAAAATAGGTCTTGAACTTAATAATTTTTTTTTCTCTTTCTATCACCACCAACACAGTTCAGGCCAATGGTATCTATCTTCTCAACTCCTGCTAAAGTGCCTTAAAAGATAGGGTCATTATATACTTAACTTCCTAACTTGAAAAAAAATTTTTTTTGAGACTGATAAAAGATGTTATTTATATTTAGGTGGAATATTAGACAAAACTCAAGGGTCCCAAGCTGAATGGCCACTCTGCGAATGATTGCTCTTGTTTCCACCCTTGTCTCTATACTGTTTGTTCTTCAAATGGCTGCAGGAGTGAAGAGTAAACAGATGGTGTCAACACCCCTCCCCACTTGCCCCTGGATGTAAACTTCCTGTAGACTTCTACTGGACATACAGTTAAAAGCAAACTCCAACCAATAGCCTATAATGCCTTGCATGCAGTGATTCCTGATCACCTTTTCCAACTCAGCTCAAAACTCGAGCCCCTCTGTCTCTTTTAATAACTTATCAGCTGACTGTGTCTCTTACCTCTTTGTGTGCCCTGAGCATATCAAATTATTTCCAGCTTCAGATTTTTGCATTTGCTCTTCTTTCTCCCTAGCATGTGTTTTTCCTGGCTCTTCCTATGGGTATCTCTCCCTGATACAAGTCCAATCCAGTCTCACATGTCATCTCCTTAGCATGTTCCTTCTTCACTACGCATGTAATGTACTTTTACTCTTTCAAATCCTGTCTATCATCAACATCACTTGTTTATGTCCTTCGTAACACTTGATGCAACTTGTAATTATTTAGTTTATTTACTTCTTATTGTTTTCTCTCACTGAAAAGTAGTTCCATGGGGTCAAAGTCTGTATAAGAGTATAAAATGGTGAACCTAATTTGCTAAGTGGTTTGGCACTGTCTAGTAGAGTTGAGCGGAGTAGGCCATATAATCTAATTCCATTCCTAAGTATACATTCACTAGAAGTGCACAACCATGTTCATCCAGACATTTACTAGAATTTTTACAACAGCACTATTTTTACTTTTTAAAAGATTATATTTATTTATTTAAAAATAAGAGAGAGAGAGAGAGAGAGAGAGAGCATGAGTTGGGGAGAGGAGTAGGGTGAGACCCAGACTCTCTGCTGAGCAGGGACCTTCCCATGAGGTACTTGATCCCACAACCCTGGGATCATGACCTGAGCCAAAGGCAGACACTTCATTGACTGAACCACCCAGGTGCCCATCACTATTTTTAACACTACAAAATCTAGAAACATTATCAAATGTTTCTCTATAATACAGTGGATAAATGCATTATGGGATATTCATAAATGGAAAACCACACATCATTGAGAACGACAAAGCTACGTACTGTAACACTGATGAATCTTAAGAGCATAATCTTGAACTAAAGAAGGAAGCCATAGACAAAAGAATACAGGATATATGATAAAAGAAATAAATAAGTAGTAAAAAAAAAGAGAGAGAGAAGGAAAGAAAGAAAAAGAACAAAGAAAAAAGGATTAAATGTTCAAAGTCAGTTGAATGAGGGTCTGGGCACACAGCGATGTTTCTGGGTTGCTGATAATGCCTGGTTTCCTGGTTAAGGTATTAGCTCATACAAGCATGTTAAGTTTTGGAAAACCCATCAAGTTGTAAACTTCTGTGCATTTTTATTTTATCATATTAATTTTAAAATTTATGTGGATGTGGCAGGATACAAGAATTGAGAATAGTTGAAGTAGTTGTAACTGTACAAGGGGGCTAACTGGAATGATTGCCAAGCAGGGTGTAGTGCCAAGCCGAGGTTGGACACTTGCACTTTAGTGTGGCCTAATGTACACAGTTGTGTGATTGTCTCCAGTTTCATTTCAGAAGCTCCCATGTAAGCATAGCGGAGGCGGGATGTTCCAGATCCAGGCTGCGGCTTTTTTTCAGAGCAAGGCCAGCAGAAGAGGAAAGGAAATTAATGTTGTCAATGAGAGATACATTCACATTGGGGTGTGTAGACTGGATAAGAAGGAAAACGGAGTTTTTTTCATAGATTGAGGACTGGTAGGGACAGAAAAAATGAGAAGTTTTACAGGCTTCAATTACAACCATAACAGGAGTAAATAAATGAGACAATAGAAGGGTAGGTGCTGATACAAGTGGAAATTTACAGCTGAACACTTTAGAGATGGCATAGTTCTATGTGCTTACACGATCCAGGGTGGAGTTTGAGTTTGAGGGCTTATGGCAGAGTGGATACAAAAGTCACCAGAGTTGAAAAACAAAACAAAACATAAAAAACAAAGCTGTGACACAAGCAACCGGACTGGTTTCCTGCATGGGCAATGAACTAACTCAGAATATTGATAAGAATTGAAGTGGAAGGAAAGGCCACAGCATGGTGCTGAGTAAATATGGAGAAAAGATTTAGAGGCTCCTTCATGACCCTGGATTGTGGAGCTGAACGGCATGATATGAGCAAGGCAGGCCATGTCGATGGGAGTGGAGGAGTGAGAGTTCTCAAGCGCTCTGTCTAGAGACGGAGTGGAGCTGGAGAGAGCAGAATGCTGGCCCCCTTCCTGACGTATGAACTCTCTGTCCCTGTGACTTCATTGCCTGTATTGCAGAAATCTGGAATTCATGGAAAAAGAGATAATTTTCAGCAAATGCAAGCAACCGGAGGAAATGTTTGGTGAAGAGATGCGAAAGAGAGTTTTGTTTTGTTTTGCCTTGTTTTGCCTTGCTTACCATGGAATAAGGATTTAGAAGGAATGGATAAAGTTTTGAGAGGAGAAAGTCAGTGAAAGCTGAGCAGGGAAATCAGGTGCAAAGCTTTATGACAATGAGTGAAGGGCTACAATTTGGGCTCTGATTAAGGGTGACGAGGATGTCAAGAGGGTGGTATTGCTGTATTTCAGAATTCCACATAGCTTTGTTGTTTAGTTGTTGTGCCGTTTCTACTGGGCCAGGATCCAGCTGTTGTCAGACAACAACAGATGATGCTGGTAGATGGACTGTTCTTCAGAGTTCCAACAAACTTTTCATGAGAATTCATTATAATGTCTCTGGAAACTTTGAGATTAAGATTAGAGAGGAAAGATAATTCAATTCCCAGGACAGAAGCCATCTTCGTTAATTGTAGTGATTTCCAGTGGATGGGAAAACTCCTCCTTCAGAAGGAGCCAGAGAACTCTAAACTTGTTCCGGAAGAAATGATCCGTGTACTGATTGCTGATTCCCTATCAAGACAGTAGTTAGTAGCTGAGGAAAGTTGTCTTCCCTAGGACCACAGGAGAATGTAAACAGGAACTCTCCCCTGGGGTGAACTGAAAGAAACTCTGAGAGAGAGAAACAAGGTGTTTCTTAGAGCAGCCTGTGCAGTCACTGAGAAGAGAAAGTCAATGAGGAAGAAACCAGGCTGACTCTGTGGCAACGGTCTCTATTTATCCCAAAGGGGTGGTTTGCTTGTTTTCAGGGTTGGTGGCATTTCCCCTGGCAACACTCATGTATTGCTGTCCATCATCTTCTTAAAGGACTTGACCAGCAGCTGGGGAATGAGAGGTTGTGAGCTAGTCCCAGGGGCACACTCAGTGCCTTTCTGCAACTTAAACCAGATTGGATCGTGTTTGTGAGTTCCCGTTATGCCCTCAGAGTAGATGAAAGGGTTATTTATTTCCTAAATAACCAGGGTCTACTAGATTGACATACGGAGGACCCATGTTTGGCCACATTTGGATACCTTGTAACAAAAGCCTTCTGGAATCACATGATTGAAATAATAAGGGGGAAAAAGAGTGAACTAGAGATTCAAAGAAAGGAGTTATGAAATCTGACAAAGGCAGAGAACCAATGTAACATACTTGGGAGTAAAGACTCTCATGGTGCTTATAAATGTCTGTAAGGCTCAGAGGAAAACTTTCCCAGAAAGTAAAACATTAAAAAGTGTGTGTGTGTGTGTGTGTGTGTGTGTGTGTGTGTGTGTGTAAAATATAACAAAAATCCAAAAGAATGACTGACATACCAAGTGTATAATGAAAATGGTAGGGCGCCTGGGTGGCTCAGTGGGTTAAAGCCTCTGCCTTCGGCTCAGGTCATGATCTCAGCGTCCTGGGATCGAGGCCCGCATCGGGCTCTCTGCTCAGCAGGGAGCCTGCTTCCTCCTCTCCTTGTCTCTCTGCCTGCCTCTCTGCCTACTTGTAATCTCTCTCTCTGTGTCAAATAAATAAATAAAATCTTTAAAAAAAAAA
>LNAC01000039.1:8730985-8751652 GCA_002007465.1 Ailurus styani
AAAAAAAAAAAAAAAAAAAAAGAAAATGGTAAGCAAGATCTTTGGAAAACTCGTTTGTTATTAAAAGCCAAAAGCATACAGATTTTATTCCATTGGAATTTCAAATATTTGGTTATGACCAAATTGTAGAATAAAGGTAAAAGAAATTAGGGATTTGGTTCTTTAAAAAATCATGAGAGATGGAGGGGGATAAATATCTCAGTGAGAGAAAAATCTGCAGTCTTCATTTTCTCTTGAGAAAAGCCATGCCCTAGAAGCCCACTGAAGCAACTTCCCTGAGAAACAAATATATTCTGAAGAATCCAGTAAAAATGTCTCCTTCCTCTTAGCTCTCCTTTTGCTTTAGAATGTACTCTGTCTTGTTTTCTGCTTTGTAGGACTGAATTTAAATCAGTAAATAAAAACATGAGGATGTTAAAGCACTTCATCAATTTGAAGTATTTAATGAGATGTTCCAGGGTACTATAGCATGCGTGGATGTTGGTTCAACTCCCACGCTCAATTTCCAAGGGTCTAATTTATATTGTAGCAATAGTTTGAGTTTCAAGGTAGCTATGGTGACCTTTTCTAACCCTCTGTTAATTATCTGATGCCCCAAATTTTCAATTTGATGTTAGGTCTTTCAGTTTTAAAAATAATTATTGCATCTGATCTCTGATATCTAGGGATATTTTCTTTCTTATGCCATAAATATCATATAATTGTTTCTTTATCTTTGGTGCTTTAAACATCTACACAGTATCCTTCTTTCTAATGGCTAAAAATTAAATATGACATTGTGTTTTTTATGTGCAAGTTCAGCTATGATTAAGTGGCAAAGGCTAGAAAATGCTCCCTTAGAAAAACCACTAACAAAGCATTATTTGGCTTTTCAGTGTGGAAAATGAATGTTGCATTTTATTCCTTTCCATCATCACCCTTAGAATTGCATTTTCTTGCAGTAGCACCAAGAATAATGCAAGGTCATTTCTAAAGTGTTTGCTTTTCTTAGCTTTGTTCACCTTTCTTCTTAGGGAGGGAGGTTACGTATTTGAATTGTGACCCAAATGTCTTTAGTGTGTCCAGAAGCTTCCCTTTAATTACTCAGGTGGACAGATTAAAATTAGAGTGCACAAAAGTTTATGGTTTTCATAAATGCATCTATTGTGGCAATTTTCATTCTCCATACCATCTAAAGGCTCTGTGCTTTTTAAAGCTAGTATTTTCTAAGTTTCAAGCAAAATGGAACCATGGAAAAGTTAATTTCAAATGGGAAGTAGGTGAATGGTTTTCTTCTCACCATTACTTTAAAGAATATACCTGATAATTATATTTGGTATTCTCGGGCCTTCCTTCCCTTGCTCTGACATGTAGATAATGGATCTTTCCATGATGTAGAACACAGGCTCAGAATTCATATTCTACCATGTGGGTAGGTTCTTTGAAAGCACTACTTATCTGTAAACCTTGGCCTAGGTAACTTTTCATCTTAATTAATCTGTGTAATCTGTTTGTGAAAACAAAATTTTCCCCTTCATTTGCATTTTAATTACAGAGGATACAAAATGTCAAGTTTTAATTGACTCAAAAGAGAACTATGTACAATGAAGCCTCATGCTAAATGTAACAGGGTTTTGCAGGGACCAGCTGGCTCTCTGTTAAGATCAGGGCTACCACAAATGGAAAAGGTGTAACCTCCTTCCAGACTCTCCAGTATCTCCAAATCAATACAGAAGAGCTTCATAGATGCCCTGATCCTACAAAAGAATGTCACAGATGATTTCTCCAGAGGATTCTTAATATACTACAGTTACTAGTTATTATTTCTGTACAGTTACAGTACCTACTAGCCCATAAGCAGCTAATGTTGATGGAATAAGTCTAGTAGCATTCATATCAAACTGTGCTGAATAGTGGTTGAATGAAATGTCACTAAAATCACCTAAATCCTTATGATTCCAAGGAGTTCCAAATCTGCTTGAGTATTTGTTATGTAAACAATATTGTTAAGCCAAAAAACGTTCTGGAGTCCTTTATATTTTAGATGTAAATGCTTAACGCACTTTCCTCTTTTGTTCTCAGCCTTCTTTCTGTTTTCCTTTTTTATGCGTTATTCTTAATGGCCAGCAGTTTTTTCAAAACTTACTGGAGTGAATCCATCTTTTCACTGGGCTCTGACAGATAGGGAGGCTTAAAAAATGCAAAGTCTTCACAATAAGACATCTGAGGAAAATATATTGTAGATTTCCTTCTGAATGCCTCCTCCAGCATGAAGAGCCCAGAGTAAAACATTTCAAGTACAGCCTGGGAGCATACATATATTCAACTGAAGACAGTTCCCCTCCCCTTTGCTCGGTGAGCGTTTCGCTGAAGGCTTCTTAAGTTGGAAGCCACTACGACATTTTGACACAAATATACTGTTTTAGCATTTGACTCCGAATTTAGCTTGTACCCTGCCACCATGAAACATTTGAAGTATTTACGTGATGTCAAATTAGAAAAGACTATTTTTAATGATCTTTAGAAATGTGGCCATTTATTTTTAATGTTCTACCTTATTTCGAAAGACTGGATTCAAGTAAGTGTTACTTCCCTTAATCCAATTCTTTTCAACCTGTATCTCTTTTATGTCAGAAATATTCAGTGATTTTAAAAGGAATTCCTTAAGTTGTAATAATATTCAATGAAATGGGAAATAATGTTACAGGGTCAAGATGGAAGATTTTCCCCAAACAGGAAATCTTTGCCTCTCCATCCCCGATTTCTAGATATTGAGACATGTTGATAGAGTCTTATTTTTTTTTAAGATTTTATTTATTTATTTGACACAGAGAGAGAGATTACAAGTAGGCAGAGAGGCAGGCAGAGAGACAGGGAGAGGAAGAAGCAGGCTCTCTGCTGAGCAGAGAGCCTGATGCGGGCCTCGATCCCAGGATGCTGAGATCATGACCTGAGCGGAAAGCAGAGGCTTTAACCCACTGAGCCACCCAGGCGGCCAATAGAATCTTATGATAAGCATTCACTTATTACCCCGTCACCATGCTTGTTGATGTTAACTCATGCAACAGCACATAAAAATGGTTTGACTTAGGGACTATAATAAAGATTTTTGAAATACAGTTATCACAGGAATGATCCCTCCAAATCAATGGACAGCATTTCTTAAAATTGAGTTCAGAGACAACTCATCCTATCCAAGAAATACGCTGTGGCAATGTCAGTCTTTGAAAACATTAAGAAAAAGAAGTCAAATTAGAAATTAAATTTGTTTGGTCAACAGTTTGAACTTAGCAAGACCACCAGGGGGAGCAAGTTACTGGTCAAAGGAAGTGATGTACGGTTCCAGACTTTTCATAGAAAACCTAGTTTGAGAAAGCAAATTACACCGCAATTGGTAAGAATAAAAGCAAAGCAATGTGACTCAAAAACGATACCCTCGCTCTCCAGAGTAATACTTTATTAAAACGGAATTGCTTCATTCTAGTTTCTGAAGTAGCTATGCCAATACCACATAACTATTTTTTTCTTTGTAAATGTTTTTCTAGTGAGGTATCCTATCTTATGCAGCCCTTATAATCTGCATGCTGACAGCACTTGGGAAAATACAAATGATTACAAATTTAATAGCATAACACATGCCAATCCATATAATTATGGATAGAAAAAAATCTGGCAGTAGACAAGTTCTGTGTGCATAAAAATACGCAATATAATTTAAATATGGGAGGGAGTCCTCAAAGACTTTACACTAAAGTTAAGGGAAAATAACTTTTCTAAAGGAAACAAAGTGACTTCTAAATAACCTGTGAACAAATACTCTTAAATCCTTTGACTGAGATTATTTAAGTCCTTTATGGAACAAGACAGATTATTCATAAAGAATTTTAACAACTGTTTATGAATTCATAAGTTGTGTTAAACTACAAAATTAAACAGAAAGCATTTTGATGGAAACAATTTGTATCAGAGTCATTATGAATATTTCATACTGATACTGAATAAAATAAAACCCTTATTTTATTTAACATGAGTAATTTACTAACTGATTACATAATACTGAACAACACTAATATAACTCCATTCTCCTGGATCTAAGATAAAAGGAAAACATTAAACACATAATTACTCCAATATATGATTATATAACATAAGTGTTCTAAGAAAGCACCTTGTGCAGTGTGAGAATATAATAAGGATTCTAACATGGGTTAAATGCTTAGGGAAGTCTTCTCAGAGGAAGCTGTGATGTGGTAGATACTACACTGCCAATCATGGGAAGGAGACGCGGAGGAAGGAAGAATTATCCACTTAGAGGGGACTATACCTTTGGGAGATGTGCAAAGAAGACCTTGACATATTTGAAGAACTGAGAGGTGCCTGATGGGTTTGGAGTTGAGTGATCAAGGGCTGCAGGTGAGTGGAGGAGGAGATGAACTGTGGCATTAGATGAATCTGGAAAGAACTGCCAAGCCATGTGGACGATTTTTAGATACTAACTGAATAAAATGGAATCTGAAGGATTTTGTTCTGGAGAGTGATATGATCCAGATTATATTATGGGAGGGTCACGTTAACATATGTGTTGGAAGAATTAGAATTCTAATTAGAATTAGAAGTGGGGAGATCAGTTAAGAGTCTTTAGGGGTGATCCAGGTAAGGGATAGAGATGGATAG
Source organism: Ailurus styani (assembly GCA_002007465.1). Lineage (NCBI taxonomy): Eukaryota > Metazoa > Chordata > Mammalia > Carnivora > Ailuridae > Ailurus > Ailurus styani. Next base: position 8,735,639 of record LNAC01000039.1, read on the forward strand.
AATTAGAGTGCAGATGGTAAACATCAATAGAACCACATATATTTGATATATGTTTTGGAAGTAGAGGCAAGAGGACTTGATGATGAACTGACCACAGAAAATGATGGAGAAGGAAATGACAAGGCAGGGAATGCCCTTTACTGATACAGTAAAGACTGGGAAGAAGCAAGTTTTGCAGATGGAGATTAATAATTCATGTTTTCAAATGTTTGAATATTCGAAAGTTTGAAATTGTTGTGAGTCACCCAAATTGACATCCAACATGCTAAGTTACTCATATAGTCCAGCCTCTACTCATAGGATTTTTATGTGTGTGTGTGTGTATAATATATACGTGAAATAAGCAGCGACTGTCCTGGAGATACAGGAGTCATTTGCCAATAGATAGGTATTGAATTGAAGGCATAAGAGCTGACAAAAGAATCAAAGGATAGAGTGCAGAGGGAGAAGAGAAGAGAGCCTAACACTCAATGTTGAGAAGCCTGGCTATTAAATAATATGAATAAATAAGAAGCTTGTCAAGGAGGTTGAGAAGGAGGTAGCATCAAGATAAGGGGAAATCTAGAAAAACCAAGAGAAAATATTATTTAGGTACTAAAATTTTTGTTTTAGAATGTTTTGTTTTTAATGAGATAATGGCATTCAAGGGGAGTTGGCAATTATGTTGACCACTATGGCAATATTTAAAGTTACTCTTTCAAATCAAAGTTACTGTTCAACTATATTTTCTCAGGGAAATAAGAATTTCACCAGTTTTTTTATTGGTCAATTATGAAAATGTGTAATATAAAAATATTTTGAACCAATATTCTAATATTGTGCATCACTTTGCTATTTAGAAAATAAGATGAATTAAATACAGAACCTCAGGTCAATTCTTGTTTCTAGACTCCTTTGAGGAACAATCCAGATTTACGCAGCAATAATGGCTTTACGTCCTGGGCAACTTCCCTATGAACTACAGGAAATGCAAGCAGCCGGCGGTTTTTTGTTGTGTTTTGTTTTTCCCCATTGCTGCTAGGTGGTTCGTGTTCTCACATGGCTGTTGGTAGAAATTTCTTACTGTTGTTTAAACCATGTTTCTGGGGGCGCCTGGGTGGCTCAGTCAGTTAAGCCACTGCCTTCGGCTCAGGTCATGATCCCAGGGTCCTGGGATCGAGTCCCACATCGGGCTCCCTCCTCGGCAGAGAACCTGCTTCTCTCTCTCCCTGTGCCTGCCGCTCTGCCTACTTGTGCTCTCTATCTCTCTGTCAAATAAGTAAATAAAACCTTTAAAAAAATGAATAAACCGTGTTTCTGTTCTCACTTTATTTGCTGCTTCACTTATTAGCAGATTCTTGACTTCTGTTCATTTCGCTGTTACCATAAAAGCTGTAAGGGTAGTTTGGCTAATTTCTCCAACTTTGGATAGGTTCCTTCTGTGAAGTATCTTGCTGTTAGGTTGGAAGACATATGAATGACTTTTCCTTGTTATACACCAGAACGCTATTCACTTCAGCTGCAGTTTCCCTGCCCAGGTGTGCCACACTCCTTCATCTGAGGCTAGCTCTGTCTGTCCATCTAGCTCTCACCCAGATTATCTCTCCCTTTATATGACTGCCTTAACCCCTGGAGCTCAGGGCACAAACATCTATCCGCAAGTTTTCTATTTTTTTTTTTTCTTTTGGTAGCTTAGAGAGGCCTGGTGAACAACAGTAACATACGGAGTTCATAAGAAAGCTGTGCAGACAATTCTGTGAATAAGTTCGACCATACAGTCACTAAATCACGAAGCCCTTGTATTGTGATGTATTCATTCTTTGTGCCCTCAAATCTTTATCCCGGTGAACTGTGGCTGTAAGTGGAAGCAGAGGAACTGGGAAACATTACAGATCTAATATTTCCTTTCACATCAGGGAGGGATATGTCCAACATCTGATCCAGTCAATGAAACTTTTAAATATGGAGTTTAATTTTGGTCTAATTTTAGCATGTCAGTTAATTTTGACTGGGTTTCTCCAACTTGAATTATTATCTTTTGTGTTGCAGGTAAGAGCTATAAATGAAGACTTTGGATAGAAAAATATTTTTTTTTCTTAGATTGGAGCAAATTTGGTCATGCAATTTTTTCTTTTCTTTAAATGTAAAATTACTTAAGATGCCATCTTTGCTCTTAGACAAACTGTGGAAAACAACTTTGCACCAATCTTAACCACAAGGCTTGTCATATAGCTCAGAAGCCTTATTCCTGACATGAAGTCCTAAAAATGAGTTCACAGCATATGCAAGACTTGCAGAAGGTCTGTGTGGCACCAAATCTGAGGTGAAGTTCTATAAAACCTATGTGGTTGTAACTATTTACCATAACCAAGTACATTGAAAGATACTGCCTTCACCTTGCAAGTATTGCCAATAAAATAACATAAACATCCACTTCTGTGATATGCCTAGACTATAATTAAACTTCCAAGTGGAATGACTTGTTTGCTTAAAAATTTCCTGGTAAAACCTCAGTCATTTATGGTTTTATGAATATGGCAATTATTTCTAACTCTAGCATATGAAGTGTGCTCTTTTTTAAAGATTTTATTTATTTATTTGACACAGAGAGAGAGATCAGATCACAAGTAGGCAGAGAGGCAGAGAGAGAGAGGGGGAAGCAGGCTCCCCGCCGAGCAGGGAGCCCGATGCGGGCCTCGATCCCAGCACCCTGAGATCATGACCTGAGCCGAAGGCAGAGGCTTTAACCCACTGAGCCACCCAGGCGCCCTGAAGTGTGCTCTTATTGGTCAATGTATCTGAAAAGGGTGGATGGGGAAGACACCTGACACCTGGACTAAGGACCTGCTTCACCAGCTGAATTATGACAGAATTTCCTATGAATTTATGACATGATTAATTATTTTATATTCCGCAAGCAACTTTGTTAATTACGATTCTTTGAATTATCTCACATGTTTGTGGAGACTAGTGAGCCCACAGGGGAGTTGCAGTTTGGGTCCAGAGGCAGAAAGAGAGTCTCGTTTCCCAGGTCCTTCAACTAATTGCAAAAGGCCCATTTACATTATGGAGGGCAAATAGCGTACTCAAAACATTTACTTACTTAAATGTTATTTCTATCCCCAAAAGAACTTTCCAGAAATACGTAGAATGGTGTTTGACCAAATACTAGGTATCTTAGTCTAGCCAAGTTGCTGACGCATGAAATTAGCCATCACAGATGTCTTGACAGCTTCTGAGATAGAAGTAAAGAATTTAGCAGAAAACACACATTTTTATTAAGTCAGTTGCCACTCAGTGCACTTTTTCTCTTATCATTGTCTTATGGCCAGAAAATTCAGATACATTCTGCAATAGATTTAGAAATCTTGCTGAGAGAAACTTATGTCCGTATCTATACAGGAACTTCACTTGGTTTGAAATTGATGCAGCCAGCCAGTGAGTCAACCCCTGAAATTTTTACTTTGGACGTAAAAATTAATATCATTTGAAAAGGTTTTTTTCTGTAGGCTAAGCTAGCTTTCTACTTGTGCTGCTACTGAAGTTACGAGTAAGAATCTGAAAAACAACATTGAGAGGCATGTGAGAACTGCCTTGGGTTTAGATCCAATTTACTGATACCCTATAACTAATCTGTTATATACTACATTTTCAAAGACTGGGAGCCTTCTGGCCTGGTTATCATTGATATTGAAATAGAAAATAACTAGAGTAGACAGCTCTGTTATGCATAAAGAGAATAAAGAACTGAAAAAGACAGTGCATTTAAAAAATATATATATATATATATCTTAGAAAGTGTATTTTAATGATTTTGTCACTAATTTTTGTAAGCCATGGCTTTCAAGCTCTACTTATTTCTTAAATGTTTTTGAATACTCCTTGTAAGAGTCAGAATATAAATAATAAAATACTGAAAACTGGAAGATAAACATTCATTTTTCATTGTTACTACCTTTTCTTCTGGTGTTTTTATATTCACAATTTCTGTCATCCTGATACTAAAACAGTTTCAATAATACATAATTTATAACTTTGCATGCTACTTCTCAGAACTTATTATCATATGAATACTTTTTATTATATAGTGTCTGGCATATTTAAAAACATTTGTTAAGTATATGAATAAATTAATGAATACAGTTATAAACAATACATGTTAAAATTTATCATAAAAACTATTTTTGAATTTTGGCCCATTTAATCAAGCAGATATACCATCATTACTTAATAATTTTCATATTATCCAGCATTTAGGCTACTTTAAGTATTTTCTCTTATGTATAATAATGTGATGAGCATCTTCAAATATAAAGTTTTTTTGCTTTCAAGTTTTTTTTCCTTACATATACTTGTAGAAGTGATACTATGTGCTCAAATATGTAAACATTTCCTAAGAAAAAACTTCAATTTATTTGCTAAGGTCATTAGGGGCATGACAAATTGCTTGTATTATAAAACCACAGGTCAAAAGATGTTTTAGTGTTGTGTAAAACAAACAATGATTGTTATGAAAAATGACATACTTGTAGGAATGCAAAAAGGAGTGGAAAAATTAAAATATAGATATCGTATTCCTTTCTTTCTGATATTCCTCAGATAACTATTATAGCCCCAGAATTTCCCCCTATACCTAACTTCCGGGCTTTGGAGACTCAAGCTAACAACAGCAGAACTTGATAAAACATTTCAAAACTAAATATTTTGATTTAACTATTACTTTGGATTACCCAAACCTCAGTTTTTCTTCATACGGAAATTCAATAGTGGTGTTGAAAAGAAGAGAGAGATGAACAATGGAGTATGGTAAATACACACTGTGTAAAAATGATTGGCTTGGAGTAAAGTGTGATTTAGATTTACTCAACCAAGAATTCACAGTAAGAATAACAGTGTTCTAGACATCATCTATTATTCTTCCTTTTTGTTCGTAACAGGATATTGCTCAGGGAGAAACTGAATGCTAACATAGCTGCTGATGCATTCTTCAGGCCCCAAATAAATGTACATAGTAAAAGAAGAGTGCTGTCTTAGGAGTTTATGTTACACAACACATAGAAAATATCCATCTGAAATCATAAATAAACAGTCCAACCGCTAATAGGGTTGGAAAAACAATTTAAGGGCAGGCACTAAAATTGGTCAAGAGAGGGTGCAAGCAAGTAAAATATCTTTTGTCACTTCTTTGTAGTATCAAGAGTGGAGAACAGCCTGGGACCTACCTCAGTCTTTCCTTGGTCAGCCACCTGACCGCAGGCCCAGAAATTAATTTGGTGAGCTTTATTTTTTAAATATTTTTCTTATTTCCTGAGACTCTTCTCTCCATGAGGTTGATCATCCATGTTTCCTACTGCCCCACATATTTCCATATTTCATGACTAACCTCTTTTAGAAAACAAAAGACAATACAAATATAACAAAATTAAGGAAGTTGCAAAGGTGTCAGGAAACTAATAAAGTTTTCAGTTATTGTTATTGTACTAAAAAAATTTTTTTAAAGATTTTATTTATTTGTCAGAGAGAGAGAGAGAGAGAGAGCACAAGCAGGGAGAGCAGCAGGCAGAGAGAGAAGTAGGCTCCCTGCTGAGCAAGGAGCCTGATGTGGGACTCGATTCCAGGACTCTAAGATAATGATCTGAGCCGAAGTCAGATGCTTATCTGACGGAACCACCCAGGCATTCCTGGACTAAAATTCTTGCTATTACTAGATAGAGTTATAAATTTACCTATTACCTTACTTTCTTCTTTAAAAAATGATAGATGTAAAATAGGAATGAATATTCATTGTTAAAAACTGAAAGTACAGACAGATATGTATCAATGGTCCTCAAAATTTGCTGCATGCAAGAGTCAGAAGCACCCTCAGGGTGCTGCTCCAGGGAATTTGGCCCACAGATCAGGACAAGTTGTTAGACCTGCAGCTTTCAAGGCTTGCTCTAGACCTGCTCAATTTGCGTTGTAACAAGATTCCCAGGTGATCCCCACACATGTTAAATTTTGAGACATGCTGCGTGGTTCCATTTAAATGAAATGTCTAAGAAATATAAATTGATAGAGACAGTAAATTATTGGTTGCCTGGGTGGGTATGGGAATGAAGATGAATGGTGAAAAGACATGAGAGATATTATTAAGGTGATGAAAATGCTGTAAAATTGATTTATAGTGATAGTGGCACAAATCGTTAAAGTTTTTCTTTTTTTTAGATTTTGTTTATTTATTTTAGAGAGGAAAGAGAGAGAGAGAGAGAGAGAAAGAGAGAGAGAGAGAGAACAAGCATGGGGAGAGGCAGAGGGAGAGAATCTCAAGCAGACTCCATGCTGAGCATGGAACTTGATGCAGGGCTCGATCATACGACCCTGAAGTTATGATCTGAGCCAAAACCAGGAGTCAGACGCTCAACTGACTGAATCACCAAGGAACCCCATGTATTGGTAAAATTTCTATAAATTATTAAGTTGTACCCATAAAATGGGTGAATTATATAATATGCAAAAACACACCTCAATAAAGAGAAAAAAGAAAAACATGGTCAAAATGGAGATTCCTGGTCTGACACTAGATCCCATGTGATTCTGTCTAGCTATGGACCTCTAACTGAGAAACATTGACATAAACAGTAACAACCCAATCCCCACATCCACCCTAATCTTCATTCAACTTCATTACTTTTCCTTCTTCTTCCCATGGCCTGGAGAAATCCAGTATCAGTGCAAGTAGCTTTGCACTTTTTAATTGTTAGGTAATATATTCTATAGCATGCTGGTACCCTTTAACTAAATCTGTGGTGATAAGATCTTTTTTCAGTATTACAGTGCTGCAGTTGCATTGTTTAAAATACACGCCTTTATATACATGTACAAGTATTTCTTTAGGATAGGTACATAGAAGTAGAAATTGAATCTAACTGTATGAAAGTTTAAAATTGTAATAAGTATTGTTGAAATGATCTCAAAAAAGCTGAACCAATTTACCCTCTACCAATATAATATTAGAATGGCTATTTCTTCATGATGAATGATTAATAAATGCAATCAATATTTTCCATTTTGCCTAGGTGTTGGGCAAAAAGACATAGTTCATTATTTGAATTTGTAGTTTTTCAAATGCAGTGAGATTGAGCATACTTTCAATATTTTTTCTCATTCCATGAGTTGCCTATTTATTTTCCTTACTTGTTTTCTTTGGGCTTATATGTCCTTTTCTTATTTACTCATATAAACTATTTATTGTAGCAAACTAATTCCACATTTCTTCTAAAAACCAATACTGAAAATTATCCTCCCAGGATTTTATTCACATTTTTGCCAAGTAAATGGTGTTTCCTACTATTTCAGTTTTAAAATATTTATATAATTACATTTTTAGTCTTCATTTTTCTAATAGTTAAAGATATAACTTTTCCAAATAGGTATGTATTAGTCCCAATGGCATTTATTAATTAAGCGTTCTTCTTACTGAGAAAAAAAATGATGAATTTGTTGCAAACTAAATTCCTACGTATATCTGGACCCATTTCTGGGGTCTTTATTTTGCCCTATTAATGTATAACTATTCCTTGTCCAGTACAATTTCTATTACTGCTTTTTAATAATGTATTTTATTATCAGATGGGACTAGTTTTCCATCACCACTATTCTTCCACACATTTTTTTCTGTCCAGTAAAAAAAAAAATCAATCTGAACTGTCTTTTGAGAATAAATAAACAATTGAATATCTCCGTATTCCAGTCCTTCCTCCTTTTCATTTTCCTTCCTTTTTATAAAAATTTGCTGTTAATGAGGTAAAGGATGAGATTACACACATCCGCATTCACAACTTTGTAAAAAAAGAAATGCTATATAAAGAAAAGAATAAACATGTATTTAGAAGCTTCTGAATGTCAGGCATCTCAGCAGTAGTTTTTCTCCAAGTAACAAAAGGGAGAGGGGAATGAATAAAAATGAAGGAGAACCACCCTAAACACTTTGTATCTCCAATATTTCTATATTACGATTTCCCTAAATGGCTTTGAATCTTTAGTGAAAGAATGTGCTAAGATATCCACACTATTAAGAAGAATAAAAGGTCTTTCCTTTGTTTAGTCAATTAAATACATATGAGAGTGAGAAATAGCAGTTGGGGAGCAAATCAATTGAAGAATCCCAATACTAGCAGGTTTATTCCGAATCTCCTTTCTTCACTATGTAGATCCTTTTCAGTAACATTCACCTGATCATCTTCCTTTGTCCACTACTTAAATGTTGATGTTTTTAGAGACCAATCTTCCCTCTTCTTATATTCTTCTGGGTTTTGCAATCAATTGCTTTTGGGGTCCAGGCTGGTAACAGAAGGGAGTGGAACAGGCTGTTTAATGAGATAGTGACTGGTGAGGGCTGGAACAAACTACAGAGGTCCTTCCCCATTAAAAAAATAAAAAATAAAAAGTTCAAATGCAAGCATTTAATAGACACTACTGACTCAGAAAAACAACCTGGCAACCTTTGAATCTTTACTTTCCTGGTCATCTCTTGCCAAGTCTAGAATTAATGATTAATGTGCTAATTACTCCCAAATCTCTCTCATTAATCCCATTTGCTCTTAGCTTCAAATCAGCATTTCCAACCCTGTAAAGAAATTCTCTAAAGAAGGCATCTAAAACTGAACCCCTAAAGTCCACTAATTTTCTTCCTGTCTAAACTTGCTCCTTTTCATTGATGTGTCATTTGCTTCTAAAAGCAGAATCTCAGAGGCCAACCATGGTTCTCCTTCACTCCTTGCCTCTAAAAAGGCTACAATTCCAATACAAATCAACTCCAGGACTTTGCTAAGATCTTTTCGTGATCCTTGTCTCCAACTCACTCTCTTACAACATTTCTGTTCTGTATGATTACAGCATCCTCCTAATCATAGACACGATTTTCTAGTGTCACATTTCAGCTTGTTTTCTGTTCTTTTTCCTTTACAATCTTTCTAAAATAAAACTTTAATGGAGACACTTCTCTTGAAGTCTTCTGTGACTCACTGGGAATGCAGTTTCTAATAAATATTTGCATTCAGTGTTTTGTTACAAAATCAGTAATTAGTTTAAGAAAAAAATTTCTATTAATGTGAGGCTCTGCCAAAACTTGCTGTATTGAAAGTGTCATAACACTTTGATGTTGTCAGTGTTGGAATTTTATACTGATTCCTTTTTGAGGTTATTAATGTTGCACCAGGTTTTACTGTTTAACTTTTCTTTAAGGGAATGATTTGACCAAATTAATTATAAAATATGTATTATGATGGAGTTCATTTGTTCAGTAATTTACTTGAATGAATGTGATTTCATATATTCTCTAAGTTTATTATGTAAATAAAAGTCTTAATATAGAATTAGAGAATCTGAGTGCTTTTGAAATGAGATCTCTTTATTTAACAATGTGATGGGCATAGCTTTGTTTTAATCCTCGAGTTAGTTGTCTGTAAATAATAATTGTAAGTACAATAAAATGCTTTACCATAAGCAAAAATCAATATTGTGTAATTCTGAAGTTCTGAATTTATCTAAAAATTCTAAAATTATGGACCAAAAACTTTAAAGATTTTTAAGCAAAAATATTTGAATATTACCAAATATTCAGGGTCACTATAGGAACTAAAAATCTGAAATGAAATTCTAAATTTAGTAGATGAGATATGAACTAAGGAAAATTTAAAGGGCTGGCTAGGTAAAATCTTGTTTTTAAGAAGGAAATATCCATTGGAAATCTAATTTATATTCAGGACATGTGAAGAAGTCTAGTGTTATTATGCTAGAACTATGAGTTCATTGCTAGCCTATTTGATAGTATAATTTAACCTATTCTAATGTGGGGTAGTAAAGTCCAAGACCAGCTCTAATCATGGGCTGCAGAAGGGAACAAAACACCCAAAGAATGCTGGCACCTGTAATTCTGCCTGCAAGCCTAATACTTGGGCTGAGAATTTCCCAGTAATAATTAGAGAACAGGATTTGGATAATTCTCTTTTAGTCCAGAAAAGAAAGACTGAGTGGCAGTCCCATCTGGCAGGCCCTAAACCTAGTACCATGCAATTACTTTCTTGACTCAAAATTCTAAGGAACCGAAGGGGAGAATAATATAATTCTTGGCTTAGAAATCATTATGTTATAGAAATGAAGTTTTAAAAACATTTTTCCTCTCTGTTTGGATATGATGAACATACTGTAATCTCTGAAGATTTGCATCTTATGTATTTGATTGTAAACAAGTCACTATAAAAAATATTGAAAGTGTCTGTGGCTCACCTCTTCCAAATTACATGTATGTATATATAATATAAATTTTACATATTTCTATATAAATATGTACCTATATATTTATATATGAATTATAAAAATACATTATACACTTAGACATATATTATGTATTTATAATATATAAATAATATACACATATATTTACATATAATACATATAAATATATAAGTCAAGTATAGAAAATATAACACCTCTTTAAATCTCACCTAAACGTATCAAATATTCAAGCACTTAGGCTTGAATGAGGCTTGAAAATATTTTAGAGGACTATAACAATAGTTGAAAGTGGGAAATATCTCATACTTTTATTCCAATGCCAATATCAAAAAAATGACAAAAAATACTAAAATAAGGTATGACTTACTTAATGAAACTTAAAGCTATCTGTAGGATAGGACAGAAACAAAGGAACATACGAACGATGTTATGCCAAAGCCTCAAAAATATTTATTGAAAAGGAAAAAAAGAATTAAGAAACTTTTAACTTCTTCGTATCAATCTTGTATAACCTCTTGCATATTTACTTCAGTAAATAAAATCTTCAAGAAGATGGGATTATGCAAGTGAAAACATTATGGCCATTCTGAAAGTTAGATACTGTTAAAGTTTTTATTCTATTTTTATATAATTTATACACAGAAGAACGTATTAACTGGTGTAACAGGATGCGGCATGAAATAAAGTTTATTCATTTCATTTTATTTATTATTCAGCTTTCCTTAAATTATTCTCCAAGAGAGCTTAGAAATGAGGTGTATGCATTTACCTTAGCACCAGGAGAAAAGACTGTTTATCCGTGTTTAGGAAAATTGCATTATACTTGTGACCCAGGGTTTAGTGGACTGCAAGAGTGCTTTAGCGCAAAGCTGACTGGGCAGGTGTGCTTTTCTCTGAGGTTTACAAGTGCTGTGGCTGGCCTCTCCTGCAGCACATTTTCAGTTTCCCCAACAGATCCATCACATATCTTCACCACCTCAATGGTGTCAGCTCAAATGACTTCACAACAGTCCCCGATTGCCAACAAGAAAAGGGGGGTTTATTGGCTCAATCTCCTTATTCAAACATACATCTGTGGTGAGTATGCAATCAGACTTTTATTTTTTTTAAGGTAGAAGTTTTCAGATATAGTTAGCTCTGCTAAGATTGCTTTGAAAACTCAAATTTGTTCCAAAGCAACTGGTAGATTAAGAAACAATTGGAGACTAACACAAGTCCTGCATTTGCCTATGTGCAGTTTCCCCCACAAGAAACACCAGATGAATGGAAAAAATACATTCAGCTGAATATACCAAAGTGAAGAGATACACCAAACACATATATGCACATCTCGAGTATCTACCACTTTCCATGTGTCTATGAGACAGTCCTCCACATCTCTAATTACAACTTTCCCTCCTCATTCAAATAACCTATCCCTCCATTTCACAATAACTCACAAGATGAAAACCTTTATATGCTCACTGCTACCAGTAAACTTCAGGTATTTTTCAAGGTACAGTACAATATTTATTGCAGTATTTGTGTATTTCTTCACAATTTGACCTGTTTAAAAATGCACAACCTCATGTTATAGCAGAACTAAATGTATTATCAAATGTAAAATGAACTCTAAAATTATTGCATGCTATAGTGTGTTCCTGATTTTCAGAGTAAAAAATGTTAGAAACTGTCTATGGGAAATTTGGAAAAAAATGATTGCTTCTCTTACAGCAATTTTTTTTTAGTTTTTGTATTTTATAAAATTATCGTCATTACTTCCTGTTTATAATGTGCTGTCACATCTGTGCAGCTCATTGTCATCATAAATGGGCAATTAGAATCTGAAATAGTAAATCAGGATTCCCTCCAAAAATATTTTTGTAGTTTGTTCAATCTTACTGAGGCATATTCCATTTCCAAAGAGATTTTACAAAGGCAAAATCCTGAGAAAACCTGTAAGGACTCCAAAATAAAAATAACTATCTGAACTGTTAAATATTTATGGCTAATTTATCAACATGCTACTCAGATTCTTGGATATGCCACATAAATCGTTAAGTTTTTTCCTTGTTTATTTACAACTTAAATGAGACCCATAATACTTGTCTGTTCCAACTACCATACAAGGATTTTTTTAGTATGTATTACTTAATATTTAAAAATTAATTGAGTCTCTAAAATCAATTATCTGTTTCTACCTTAGGAAACTAGGAAAAGAATAGTAAATACAATCCAAAGTGAGTGTAAAAAAAGAAATAATAAGAGTTAGAGCAAAATTCCATTATAAAATAAGTCCTGGGATGTAATGTACAACAGTGACTACAGTTAATAATATTGTATTGTATTTTGCAAAGTTGCTGAGGATGTAGATCTTAAAAGTTCTCATGATAAGAAAAAAATTATTATGATGTGTAGTGATGGATGTTAAAAAATTTATTGTGTCTTATTGATCATTTTGCAATATATGCATATACAAAATAATTATGCTGTATACCTGCAACTAATATAATTTTATATGTCAATTATATCTCATTTTATGAAAAAAAAAGATTAGAGCAGAAATCAATACAATTGAAAAGAAGAAATCAATAGAAAATATCAAAGGAAATCAAAAGCTGACTCCTCAAAAAGATCAATAACACTGATAAGCTTCTAGTCAGATTAAGAAAAAGAGAAAGATGACACTAATTATTAATATCGGAAGTGAAAGTCAGGACATCACTTGGGATCTTATAGTCATTAAAAGCATACAAAAGGAATGCTATGACCAACTATATACCCACAAGTTTGATAACCTAGATGAAATGGGCCAATTCATTGAAAAACACAATGTGCTAAAACTAACATAAGAAATAGACTATCTGGGGCGCCTGGGTGGCTCAGTGGGTTAAAGCCTCTGCTTTCGGCTCAGGTCATGATCTCAGGGTCCTGGGATCGAGGCCCACATCGGGCTCTCTGCTCAGCAGGGAGCCTGCTTCCTCCTCTCTCTCTGCCTGCCTCTCTGCCTACTTGTGATCTCTCTCCCTCTGTGAAATAAATAAATAAAATCTTAAAAAAAAAAAAAAGAAATAGACTATCTGAATAGGCCTATATCTATCAAATAAATCAAATCACTAATTAATAACCTCTCAAAGCAAAAAGCAATAGACTCAATGACTTCACTGGTGAACTCTATCAAACATTTAAAAAAGAAATTATATCAATTCTCTACAATTAATTTAGGAAAATAGAATAATACTTCCTAAGTCATTCCTTGAGGTCTGCATTATCTTAATACCAAAACCAGACAAAGACAATACAAAAAGAAAACTACAGATCAATATCTCTCTTTAACATAGATTCAAAAACCTCAACAAATTATTAGTAATTAAATCCAACAATGCATGAAGAGAATTGTACACCACCATTAAGTGGGATTTATCCCAGGTGTGCAAGGCAGTTTAACACTAAAAAAAAAATGTAATTTACCACATCAATAGGGAAAAAAAAGATTTTATTAAGCTGAAAAGGCATTTGACAAGATCCAACACTCATTTGTTATTAAAAAAACAAAAACAAAAACTAAAATACTCAGTAAACTAGGTAAAGAGGAAAATTTCCTCAACTTGATGAAGAATATCTACAAAAACTGTTAACATCATAGTTGATAGTTAGAAACTCAAAGCTTTCCCACCAAGATCAGTTACAGTACAAAGATGTCTCATTTCATCTCTGCTTTTCAATATCAAACTGAACATTCCAGCTAATGCAATAAACAAGAAAAACAATAATTATGATGAAAATAGTAATAGTAATAATAACAATGTATAGTTTGGGAAGGAAGAAATAAAACTGTCTTTATTTGCAGATGACATAATCACCTATCCAGAAAAATCTGAAAAAATTGACAAAATTACTTCTGGAAGTAATAAATGATTATAGCATGGTTGCAGGATACAGGGCTAATATACAAAAGTCAATCACATTCCCATGTACTAGGAATGAACAAGAGGAATTTAAAATTAAAAACACAATACCATTTATATTAACATACACACAAAAATAAAACAGGTATACATCTAACAAAATATGTACGAGATCTATAAGAGGAAAACTACAAACCTCTGATGAATGAAATCAAAGAAATGGAGAGATATTCCATGTTCAAGAATAGATAAACTCAATATTGTTAAGATATCAATTATTTCCATCAATGTATAGGTTCACAGCAATTCCAATCAAAATCCCAGTGAGTTATTTTGAGGATATTGATAAGCTGCTTCTGAGGTTTATGTGAAGAGACAAAAGACCCAGAATAGCTAACACAGTATCAGAGGAGAAGAACAAAGTTGGAAGTATTGACACTACCTGACTTCATGACTAAAGCTACAGAGATGAAGACAGTCTGGTGTTGGCAAAAAAATAGGGAAATAGACAACTGGAGCAGAAAAGACAGTCCAGAAACCTACATAAATACAGTCAACTGATATTTGATAAAGGAGCACAAAATGCAATGAAGCAAGCATAGTCTTTTCAAAAATAGTGCAGGAACAACTGGACATCTATATGCAAAAAAATAAATCTAGATCAAGACCTTACACAGCTGTCTTACTGGTACTGTTTTCATAGTATGTATTTTTTTTTCCTTCCTTTTCCTTTCAACCTATTTTATCTTTGACTCTAAAGTGTATTCTTATAGGCAGCATGTAGTTGGATTTTTTTAAAATAAAATGTGTCAATTTCTGTCTTTTGATTAGAATGTTTAGTTCATTTAAATGTAATGCAATTACTGATAAAGTATGATATTTGTTTACCATTTTGCTTTTTGTTTTCTGTATGTTTTATGTCTTTTTTTCTCCTCTATTCCTTCACTACTTTTGTTTTTAAATAGATATTTTTTGGTATATCAGTCAATTTCTTAGTTATTTCTTTTACTATATTTTGACAGCTGGTATGGCTATATATTAAAAACCTATAGCTAACATCTTAGTCCATGGAAAAAAATAAAAGCTTTTCTTATAATATCCAGTACAAGGCAAGGATGCCCACTCTTGCTATTTGTATTCAACATAGTACTCGAAATCTTAGCCAGAACAAGTAGACAATTAAAAAAAAAAAGTCACTCAAATTTAAAAAAGAAATAAAATTATCTGTTTCCAGATGACATGATCATACATATGGAAAGCTCTAAAGACTCAAGGACAACAAAAATTGTTAGAACTGATAAATAAATTAATTAAGCTTGCAGGAAACAGTGACATCACCAAGGTAGAGTGTTAGGAAACCTCACCTGTCTCATCATGAAGATCTAAAATGAGTTGGAAGATTTGTATTCTTTTTGAAGGCCCTGAGGGGGAATCCAGTTCATTACATAACTCAATAAAATAGGATGAACAGCAAAATTAAGAAATGAGTAAAAGATAAGAATAGATATTTCACCAATAAAGATATACAAATGACAAATAAACACATGCAAAGATGATCAACATCATTAATCATTAGGGCAAAACAAAAAGCTCAATGAAATATCAATTCTTGGGTGCCTGGGTGGCTCAGTGGGTTAAAGCCTCTGCCTTCGGCTCAGGTCATGATTTCAGGGTCCTGGGATTGAGGCCCTCATCGGGCTCCCTGCTCAGCGGGGAGCCTGCTTCCCCCTCTCTCTCTCNTCCTCCTCTCTCTCTGCCTGCTTCTCTGCCTACTTGTGATCTCTCTCTCTGTCAAATAAAAATAAAAAATAAAAAATCTTGGGCGCCTGGGTGGCTCAGTAGGTTAAAGCCTCTGCCTTCGGCTCAGGTCATG
>LNAC01000039.1:8751796-8779249 GCA_002007465.1 Ailurus styani
AAATAAAAAATAAAAAATCTTAAAAAAAAGAAATATCAATTCTTATGCACTGCAATGGCTACAAACAAAAAGACAGATAATAAGAAAATATGGAGGAACCCTTGTAAATTGGTGATGGGAATGTAAAATGGTGCATTTATTTAGAAAACCACTTTGGCAATTCCTCAAAGGAATTGTCATAGAGTTACCATATGACCCATTTTAAGGGTTTTTTTTTGTTTTTTTTTGTTTGTTTTTAAGATTTTATTTATGACAGAGAGAGATAGCGAGAGAGGGAACATAAGCACAGGGGAGCTGGAGAGAGAGAAGCAGGCTCCCCACTGGGCAGAGAACCCGATACGGGGCTCAATCCCAGAACTCTGGGATCATGACCTGAACCGAAGGCAGACGCTTAACGACTGAGCCACCCAGGCACCCCAGACCCATTAATCCCAGTCCTAGGAATCTATTGAAGAGAAATGAAAACATTGGTCTACACAAACACATGTATACAACTTTGGTAGCAGCATTATTAACAATAGCTTAAAAGTGGAAATGACCAAATTATCCATTAACTGATGAATGAATAAATAAAGGAGGTATATTCATATAGGGAATATTACTCAAGAATAGAAACAAATAGAGTAGTGTACATTCTACAACATGAACAACCCCTGAAAATATTATGTTAATAACAGAATCCAGTCACAATGCTCCACATGTTATATGATTCCATTTATATGAAATGTCTAGAAAGGCAGATTTACAGAGTCAGAAAGAAGATTATAGGTTTGCCTGGGGTCTGGGGTTAGGTATAGGGGAGTGGGGAGGAACTGCTAATAGATGTCCTTTTCTTTTTGTGGTGATAAAGATGGCCTAAAATTTATTTTGGGAATGGCTATACAACTCTGTGAATATACTACAAACCACTAAATTGTACTCTTTAATATGGTGAATTTTATGGTATGTGAATTATACTCAATAAAGGTGTTATAATAAATAATCGAGCTTCTTTTTTGAAAGGTACCACATAGAAAATTATGTTGTAGTCACATAAATGGAAACTGCACAACAAATTTTAAGGCTTACTAACAATACATAAATTCCTTTTTTTTGGAAGGAAACAATTTTATTATCTATTAGAATTCAATGAAAATATTTTTTCTGACAGTCTATTAATCATCTCTTTGCTTAATCTAATATTATTATTCCTATTTTACACTACCTAATTTTTAGTTAATTTATAAAGGCAATTACCAGTTAGTGATACCGTATATATCAAATGAAAATACATGACACCTAATTAAATTCCAATTTATGATGAACAGCAAAACTTTTTACTGTGTAAGTATGTTCTATATACTATTTGGGACATTTTAAACCAAAAATGTATTTATTGTTGGTCTGCCATACAAGTTTATTTAGATGTTATATATTTGAAATTAATATAGTAAGTAAACTTGACAACCGGTTGTAAAAAGTTGTGTGTTGGCATGAGGCATGCCCAATCGTTGCTCTATAGAGTTTTAAGAGGTTTCTGTGTACTCTAAGTGTTTGAAAAAAGGTAGAAAGTTTAGATGTTTATAATAGAACTTTCAACTCCACAAAGAGAAATAGCATGCTGGAAATTTTCAAATGCCTATTTCTATCATGACTGAAACTTATAAGAACATCATGGAAACAGAGTAAAGTTTTAAATGAAACCCATTCTTCATTCTTACACGTCTACACCAATGATCTAAACTGTACCTTCAACCTTACCTTCAGATCTCCTAGAGCATCTTTTGAATACTATTTTGAACCTACGTTGAATAGAATATAGATGATTGGACATTTACTTAGTGGAAAATTTTATAGACACATTGTTCCATTATACACATCACCAGGGCACATTGGATCATCCTTTGTATCCTGAGGCCTTTTTCTAATCATTTGCTGTAACTGCAAATATCTCATCTTTCTTTTAGTTCATTGCATGCAATGATGGGTATTGCTTTGCTAATTAGTAGGATTATTTACCATGGAAAATATGAAAATTGCCTCTCTTGTATCTTAGGAATATTGGGAAACAACTATTATAGCAAGACTCATATTTGCCTACTGACTCTATTAACCCTCTAATTTTTCCTACTTATTAAGTCATTAAAACATCACAATCCAGATGACTTGTATTTGTCTAGGCACAAGGAAGCTGTTTGCACATTATTGAATGCATAGTAAGATAATGCCTTTCAGCTATTTTAATTTTGGAATTCAATTTTAATAGAGGGAAATAGGGAGAGACATATGGATCCATCTCACAAAGTGTCTTGTTTTATACTCATTTTAAATCAGTGTGGTAAAGATAATTACAACTTTTCAGAGCATTGTGGTATTGTTTAAACTGTTACTAGAGATTCATGATTCAATGTGTGCTCTTCTTTTGTCATCTCCATCTCTATGACTTAAACTGAAGTTATCATAGCTTTCAAACATGGAAAACTGACATATAGCTCATCCAGGAAATCACATACCAAAATGTGTGTGCCAGGTTTTGCTATTCAAATATTTTGACTACAGAATCTATTTTTGAACAAATTCCATTAACTTGCTGAACTACTACCTGAGAAATACCCTTTGGGGAACGCAAATTTAGTATAACTTTTTCTTCTATTCAAAACTGGCTGTAATATCAACAATTTTATCTATGTCCATAATATCACCATTCCATTTCGTCAAGGTAGAATCTTTATGTTATCGTAGAACTAAAGCATAAAGACTAGATCTTATCAAAACTTTGTCCACTGACTACGTTTCCCATTTCCATTGAGTCATTTTTGTAGAATTCAAACATATAAAAGTCATAAAAGAATTNATTTCGTCAAGGTAGAATCTTTATATGTTATCGTAGAACTAAAGCATAAAGACTAGATCTTATCAAAACTTTGTCCACTGACTATGTTTCCCATTTCCATTGAGTCATTTTTGTAGAATTCAAACATATAAAAGTCATAAAAGAATTTTTTAAGACAGAACACAAGCAGGGTATTCTCTCTTTTGGGCAGAGGGAGAGGAAGAATGAGACTCTTAAGCAGGCTCCTCATCTAGCTCAGAGCTCCACACAAGGCTTGATTTTACAACCCCTAAGATTGTGACCTGAGCAGAAACCAAGAGTCAGACACTTAACCGACTGGACCACTAAGTGCCCTACTATCATTTTTCTTTTCTTTTCTTCTTTTTTCACATTTATTTATTTATTTGAAAGAGAGAGAACGGGAGCAAGAGCGAGCACGAGTGTGGGGGGAGGGTGCAGGCAGGGGCAGAAAGAAAGGGAGAAGCAGACTCCCTGCTGAGCAGGGAGCTTGATGTGAGGCTCAATCCCAGGACACTAGGATCTTGACCTGAGCCAAAGGCAGACACTTAACAAGCTGAGTCACCCAGGTGCCCCCATATTTATTTTGATAGGGGCAGAATAAAGGATATTACACTCAAGGTACCTGGGTGTTTAAGCTCCAACTCTTGATTTCTGCTCAGGTCATGATCTCAGGGTTGTGAAATTGCGCCCTCCATCAGGCTCTGTGCTCAGTGGGGCATCTGCTGTCTCCCTCCGTCTGCTCCTCCCCCCACTTATGCATGCTCTTACCTCTCTCTTAAATAAATAAATATCTTTAAAAAAAGAAAAAAACTCATACTCAGTACACAGTGCTAATTCTAGGGGCAAAATTACCTATTATTAGTTGTTAAGACAACCTACTAATNAAAAAAAAGAAAAAAAAACTCATACTCAATACACAGTGCTAATTCTAGGGGCAAAATTACCTATTATTAGTTGTTAAGACAACCTACTAATAGGATTAATGTATATAGTATATCATCAAGAAACAATATGCATAAAAGATAATTGGTATCAACAAGCTGTATACTGTGGGGTATGTCAACTAAGAAATTTGCACGCATGACTTTAAAAACTTATTCTACACTGCTTAAAGCACAGAGACCTTAGCTAATAAATACAAAGAATGAGGATCACACAAAAGAATTTCTCTATTTTGAAGCTTTAGTTTATATCACCACTGAGATCAGATATGTCTGCTTTAATTCTATGCTTGCCAAATTCACATCTGATTATAAATTGATTTCCCATGGATTTGGATTTTGGACTGGAGCCCAGGGCAAAGACAACTTTGCATACCCTCTTCATAGTTTTTCTCCCCCTGTAGCTGTTTTGTTTTTCTTTTTCTGAATCTTACATTGATCTCCTGATTTTGTTTTTCAGAGTCTGATCTTTTTATGTCTGGAAATACCAAAACTATGACCAGGTTTGATAAGGTGCTGATCTTACCAAGATGGCTTTAGGTCAAAATGGAGATATCTTCCAACCTTACCAAAGATACTATATCAACCATTTGAGATTTTCTTTTGTAACTTGAAATGGTCAAATTATTGTATTTTATATATATTTCTCTCCACACTCCCCCAAAAAATTAGAAACCAGCCCAACAACAACAAGAGAAAACCAACCAATTTATTGTTAGCTCTTTTAGACTTTCATTCTGTTATTGGCTTCTGTTGTGGTATATCAAATTACCTCAAAACTTAGTTGCTTAAAAGAACAAATATTTGTTATCCTTCTTAATTTTCAAGTGTCAGGAATCTGGGAGTAGCTTAAACAGTTGGTTCTGGTTCATGGTCACTTATGAGGTTGTAGTCAGAATACTGGCAAGAGCTGTAGTTATTCATAGACTTGACTGGGGTTAAAGAATATGCTTTAAGAAAGTTCACTTGAATGGCTGTGGTATAGAGGCTTCATTTTCTAGCTGTGTGTTGGTTAGAAACCTCAACTCCTCCCCACATGAGCCCCTTCAAAAAATACTCATGATATGCCAGCTAACTACCCTGAGAAAGAAAGAAAGGAGAAATCTACAATAAATTTTTATGATATAGTTTCAGAAGTGACATACCATCACTTCTACTTTAGTCTATTGTTTGGAATGCACTAAAAGAGTCATTAAATCTAGCTGACACAAGAAAGGGGAATTAGGCTACACTTACTGAAAGGAGGAGTATTAATGAATTTGTGTGCACATTTTAAAACTACTAAACCTTCTAATATCTGGAGTGCTACAGCAGATCCCTGGCAGATTTTCCTGACCCTAAGGTTTTCTTTCTTTAAATCCAGCTGGCAGAGAGTAACCAAATTATCTTCTAAGAGTCATCTTTCCTTATGTTACTTCACCGCTCAAGAACTTAAAGATGGTTCTTGTAATTCCAGCTTCAAGTTGACTCCGCTGTCTTACTTTAATGCTACCCATAACCTTCTTCTATATTTTAAAGACTGACTTACAATGAACTGAATCTTGTCATAAAATCTCACTTCCCATTTAAGCATTCTAGACTCCAGATCGGACAATTTCCACAGTACACTACAAAATCAAATCCCAGACTCTGCCTTTCACCTTAAGATCACAACCCTCCATGCTATCCCTGTTAGACACTCAGATCCCCTGAATCTTCCAGGCTCAGCTCTAGTCTTACATCCTCCCTAAGATCTCCCATACCTTTTCTCTGAGGCCACAGGGCTGGTACACCTTAAGTACCTCAAACTGTTTCAGCTATCATTGTGTTGTTCCCCTCTCAGCTGGATCATAAGCTTCTTAAAGAGAGAAGCCATTTTGTATACTTTTCAGGTTCCATATATCATTACACAATTTGGGAAATACATGAGGTTCTCAACAAATGCTTGCTTTTTTATTTCTCTTGAGTATGAGATTGAGGAGTGTTTTTTATATACTTTATATAGAAATAAACTAAAACTATAGAAATAAGAAAAAAGATCCCTACTTTTTCTTTGTATATGTATTCCTTCTTCTTTTCTTTGTTTAATATAGAAATTCAAGATGTCCAGCCAGAGTTTATCTCATGATTCCTGATGGAGTTTAAAATTGGAAAATAATTCATGGTAGCAAAAGGTTCTATTTGCAAGCATGAAATTCACAATATGAGAATTTATACTGATGATGATTGAACCAGAATAACTTTTTTGGTCTCACTTTTCTTAAAAATATAGTTATTAACATAAAGGGAACATAAGGAATACGTTATTACTTCTAGTTGCTCTGGGCACTTTAAATGTAGAACAATTTTATTTTTAAAAAGCATTAATTCTACATAGATTAGTTTTTTTTTCCTCAGTTCAAAGAGAATTCTTCTGTGGAAAATGTCTATTTCTCCAGGGCCTTTTTGAGAATATCGTTAAAAGTATTAGCTGCCTGTAGTGTAATTTTTTAGAAAAAAAATCAATTAAATACTGTATTTTATGTTTTCACTTGGTCTTTTAAAATTGTTTGTATTTCTTTTCTCTATGTAAGTGGTAATTATAGAAAGAAACATTTTCAATATAATTTTTTAAAAATTTTTATCACAAAATATTATTAAACCACTTATATGAATTACATTCAAATTTAGTAATTGTAATCCTAGACTATTATCACTGAATTCCAGTATAAAATTTGTTTTTCATTTTATATTGTCCATTTATGGCATTGATGAAATAATTTTGCTAATGTTTGTGACATTTACATTAAGATTTATAGATAAGATTTCAGTGGTTTTAAAAAATTGTTGTATTTGTTAGATATTTGATTTTATTTAACAAGAACTTATATAACGCTAAGCACCAAGAACTGCCCTAAATGCTTCGCAAATGTTAATTTATTGCTTATAATAGACCTATGAAGGAAATACTATTAACATTCTCATTTTGCAAATTACAAAATGGAGGCACAAAGAGGTTAAGAAATTCCAGTAAATGTAGTTGAAGATAGGTTTTGAACCCAGGCAGCTCACAAGTGAAACAAGAAAAAAAGCTTTTCTTTTTTCTTTTCACATACATTTGAAAGACTTAATCTTTACAGTTACTTGGTGTATCTTTGGATAGAATAGTTCACTAAGAATTTCACTGAGGCAATGAGCATATTTACATTTTTATAGAAAAAAATATTTTAGTCAGATTTTCAAAACATTGTTGTAGACATATAAACAAAAGTAATCTCATAATTTTTTAATCCCCTATGTCTTTGAGTATTTCCACATTCTCATTTTTAGATATTATTTGAGTTTCATTTTTATTTTTTGAATAGATAGCTAAATGATTTAGCTAAGATATAATTTTTCTGCAAAGAATACAATCTCTTGGTTTATTAGTCTGCTCTTTTCTATTGGTAAATTCAATAATTTCCAGCAGCAAATTCTTAGTTTAACCTCAGAGAGAGTCCAGATGTCTTGATCCTTCTTCTACTTAATTTTTTTTTTAATCTGTCTATTTAGTTTAGGTCAGCTTTTTGCAAACTTCTTCACAGTTTTATCTTTTTCTGTGGTGCAAATAACTATATAGTGCTAATAGTTAATTGCTGAAAAATTCTTGGCCATATTTCCCTAAGAAATGTTCCCTAACTCTTGAGAAATCTAAGGAGCCCTTGAATGTACATTTAATGAAATATATATATATATATATATATATATATATATCACTCATTCATAAGAAATTATAGCAGCTACTTGGACCATTATCATTGTCCCGGTGCATTTAGAGTATAGCTGATCAACACAGATCTAAATGATTTGTCAGTTATACTTAAATAATACTTAATGCAAATTCTAAAAATTATTGGTATTTATAAATTTAGGGTAACCATCAGTAAATTTGTCCACAAAAGCAGTAATCATCACATTGTCCTAAGACTTTCTTCAGTTTGCTTGTGGTGTCACTGTATTAACGTGGTGAGCTTGAATCATTAACATAATGGCTTCTAAACTAAATATTAAATCCTGAGAGGATTTTGACTCCCAGTGATTGTTGATAATGTATAATTAGTGCTCTCTGATATTTTTAGAGTTGGTGCTTACTGTATGTGCCTGGCTTTCTTCAAGGAAGTTTGGCAAATTTTATTAGAGTCAAAAAATTATTTCAAACTCAAACTTCCCAAGATTTCCAGAACCATAGGAATTAATGATCAAGTGTGTCCACAGTGCTAGAGAAAAGAATTATACCATCTAAATATCTACTCTAGCATGTAGAGTGGAAAGTGAATGGCTTTATGGATTTGGATCTGCATGCTATTGAATGAACAGGGCCAATAATATAAAAATGGTGAAGTGTGTTCAAATTATAGCCTCCACTTCCTGCATGCATCACAAATCTGATCTCACAAGAGTGGTAGTATCTCATAACAGTGGCAGATTCTCTCTGCATCCTGAGGCTGTACCAAATTATCAATCATATAATCAAGGTGTCAATAGAGGTCTTTATTCAGTTCCTAGATAGACAGAGCCACTTAACCTTTGATGTGATAGTCCAGAGGTTTTCATCAAATGAATCTAAGGATCATGTGCAAAACCACTGTTGGGTCCATAAACTCAAAATCTCCTATATAATCATCACCACATGGATTAAATAAATTGATGCATAAATAAACAATAGCTTAACCATTTATAATCCAGGAATTCTGGATACATGGGTGATTGTCCATAAGTGTAGCAGGTCAATGGCCAAAATCCTACTTGTCTGAGAAAGTAACTCAGATATTCACTTCTGAGAGGTTGAATATGTATACATAGCCCTCCACCCCCATATTGATCACTATATTAAACTCTTAAATAATCAGAGACATTAAAGAACGAAAGTTGATAGGAGCACCCCAGTTCAAAATTAACATTCTATCCAGCCTCTCTCTTAGTTTGAGTAAGAGGATTTGAACTCATTGGAGCTTTAGAGCTCAAAACCAAAACACAATACATTCTTTTAATGAGTCAGTACATTTTTAGTCTAGGGCATCTGATTATTCCAAATTGGACTCTGCTTTGTATCTCGGTGAAAAAATATCATCTGGTGTTTGAAAATAAAGGCTCTTTGCATTTATGGAATTCAGTCTGATCCACAGTCTCTGCCTCCATCAGTTGCTCTGGTCTGATTTATCTTGTGCCAGGCATGGTCTGAGAATGGCAGGCAGGCCTGAGACTACTGTTAACCCTTGCTCTGAGGATTTGGTATGAGGTTTAAGTTGGATAAATAGGTCTCTACTTTGCTCTTTGTTCCTGTGACAGTTGTTAAAATTGTCCTTCTTTTTAGTTGCCTGCTTAGAATTCAGGGCAATTTCTCTTTATGAACCCTAACTTGCTCTTGTCATTCTCAGTTCTGAATCAAGAGCTTTGATCTTAAGTCCTGACCTTTGAATGAAATTCTACCACTTCTGATAGGTGCCTTTGATACTGACTGCACGTTCCAGAACTTCTGTGATGCAGTGGCTTCCAACTTCTACTCTTTATCTTGGAGGTCCATTTGCAGGAGATTTGCAGAGACTAAACTCTGCTTCTTTGTCCTACTTAATCTCCTATCAAAACTCGGCTAAATTCATGCCTGGCACTTTTTCCTGCTTTGGTGGGTAGGACTAACACAAGGTCAAGACTCTCCAAGCTCAGGTCTCCTGTTGGAAATGATCAAACACACCACTCAGATTATTAACTATGAAAATGTTTATTCACTAGGTGTTGATTGCCAGCTATTCACACTGTCAGAGTAAAGAGTTGTAGAAGGTGTGGAAATAAAACAAAACAACCTTATAGTTCTTCTTTCCTTTCAAAGGATATTCAAAAAATTGGTAAGCAAATGAATATTTTTAAAAACACAAATATGAAAAACGCTTTTCATGCAGTCAGCTGCAGATTCTGTGAATGCCTGGTATTTGAGAAAACTTCTTACTTTCTAGGGTATGCTGTTGGATGACATCTCAGCAAAAATTTCCCACCAGGAGTATAAGATTGTAGGTATAGGATATAAATTGATCATGAAATATAAAGGAGATATTGGAAATAATTTGAATATTTTTTTGTGTGTGTGTTTCGAGATAGGAGTGCACTGAAGAAAAACACACACATCAGCTTAGGAATTAGCCCAAACCACTGTCCCTGAGATTGGACACACTAGCATTTGAATCCCAGCTCTGTAATTTAGTAGCTATATGATATTGAACACATTATTTAAATTTTCTAAGTCTTTGTTTCCTCAGCTGTGAAGAGGGAATAGCAATTATATCTCATGAATTTGAAAAAAAAGTTCAATATGATAAAGAAATCATTATACTGATAACTATATACTACATCGACTAGAAACTATATTTAGAATTTTACAATTAGAAAATTATTTTAGAATGATGGATTTTATTATTTTGCCCTGTAGGTCCATTCTCACTTTTCTCCATCTTTCTCTGTGCCTCAAAAGGCAATATTTTTAGGTTACATAAGTGAATTCTCCTTTTCTTTTCTTTTTTTTTTTTTTAAAGATTTTATTTATTTATTTCACAGAGGGAGAGAGATCACAAGGAGGCAGAGAGACAGGCAGAGAGAGAGGGGGAAGCAGGCTCCCTGCCGAGCAGGGAGCCCGATGTGGGCCTCGATCCCAGGACCCTGAGATCATGACCTGAGCCGAAAGCAGAGGCTTTAACCCACTGAGCCACCCAGGCGCCCGAATTCTCCTTTTCTTTAGCTTCCAATTAGCCTAAGGCAAAGAGAGGATTTGAGAGGGAAATTTTAGGATAGAGAAGAATTAGGTGTGGAGTATTTATTTCACTGGATCGATTGATCTATCTATCTATCTATCTATCTATCTATCTATCTATCTATCTATCTATCTATCATCTATCTATCTATCTATCATCTATCATCTATTGGTTTATCTATCTGCAATCTAAAATATATATAATGTAGTATTCTATACACATCTCTATATATCTATATCTATTTGGATAAAAAGAGAGAAAGAGAGGACTATCATTTCTACATATAAAGGAATAAGAAGGAACAGGAAATTGTAGAGAGTAACTTGTCTACCTATATATCTCTAGATCTTTCTGGCTAGATTTTCATTTAAGGCATTGGCTTACATGATTGTGGGGACTGGAAAGTCTGAAATCAGTAAGGGGAGGGTCAGCAGAAGGCTGGAGAGCCAGAGAAGAGTTAATATTGCAGTCTTGAGTCTGAAGGAAGTCTGGATCAGAATTACTTCAGGTACTTCAGCATTTTCTGGTGACAGGACTGACTATATAATTTCTGGGGTACAGGGCAGACAAAAATGTGGGGGCCCTTGTTCAAAATTATTAAGAATTTCAAGATGGCAACAGTAGAGCTTTATGCCCAACACAGGGCACAAAGCATGGGGACTGCGCAACAGTAGAGATGGCAGGCCCATGAAGCCACCCTGGCATGTCCATTTCCCTGAAACTGACCCACATATGTGAACATCTTCTTATTCAACTTCTTTCAATTAACTTGTGTAAGTGTGTCTGTTTCCTGCCAAGATCTTGATGCACGCAATCAGAATAAAAGGATTTGAGTGTCAAAGCTCAATGACTGTAGAAGTTGTCTATTCATCCAATCTTTTTGGTAAGTTTTATTTTCAAAAGAATTTGTAGACTGTGAAATATTTTAAAAAGATTAAAGACCTTAATTCATGTAACCTGGAAGCATTCACATAAAGGAAGGAGGATTGATATCTACTGATGGCTAGGGCCACAATTATAGAAAATGACCATAAATGTATTTTGTATTGATATAGATAGCCCATGCTTTCTCAAAGTTTGCGTTATGCCCCTTTGGTTTTGCAAAAGACCCATGCTAATACCTGTTTTTACTAACCAAAAGAAGTCTGAGGAGGGTTTTCGCATTGATAACAGTTGAAAAGCAAAAGTAGTGTTTAACATTTGTCTCGTAGAGAGCCCTTACAGAGGTAGCATGCACCCCAAGCAGTGAGGGTGTATGTCCAAGCCCCCTGCCCGGAACTCCACTCAGCATCTCAGCAGCAAGCCCTCGTAGCTTTGAACTGTGTCTGTGGGCATCTGGCTTTATCTTAATTTATTTCATGCATCCATTAGCAAGATGTGTTTTAAGTTATCCTGAAACCCTAAAAGAGGTTATTTTTGGGGTCTGGGAATGCTCAAAAATTTTCCATATAAATTAATGGTAATTACTTCTTTGCTTTATGCCATTTGGGCTTAAAAAAGTTTTCATAGGAATGCTCTACTTTAGATAGCAGGGGAAACCTGTATTTATTTGTAATCTAAAAATAATATTTCTTTGTCAAATACTCATACATGATATCAGAGTACTTATTAATACTTTGAAGTCCTTAAAAAGTTTTCCATTTGAACTCTAATCACTCATGGGCATTGCTTTCCATGAATATGATGGTTGTGTGTACTTTTCAACCTTCAGGAACCTGGATCCTGACAATTCCTGAGTCTTCTGTGTTGTTGTTTTAGGTGATGAAGTGGCAGAGATATTTGGAAACAAGTTTCATCAGCCCTAGTCTAGTCTATATAATGTGGCATCTATGTTACTTATAAAATACAACTTTCTTTCAGAGTTGTCATATCAAAAAAAGAAGAATTATTGAGGGATTGTTAGTAGGATGCTGGAAACTTGACACAATGAAATCATCCACATCCCTTAAGGACCAGACAACTAGAAATTCCCTTCTTAGAACTTGTAGGTTGATTCTGGTAGGGCACACTTTTTGGAAGTTCTAAAATGCCAGCTTTCTCTTCTTTCTGCATAACGACATAGGAATGCTTTTTGTATTTTTCTCTTTCTCTGTCTCTCATCTATCTGTCTCCCTCTCTGGTATTTATTTGCTCTAGAGAACATTACATCTTAACTTACTTTAACAAAAAATATGAAATTGTTTTTCTGTATTAATCCAAAGTAAACTTTTTATTAAAAAAAACAATAATAGGGCAATCCGAGCATTATGTTAAACGTTATACTAATGATCATATATCAATGTTTAAAAATATAGTTCTACTTTGATCAACTACAGAGAAGAAAATTACATAAGCAACATCCTTTTTTTCTGAACATACAATTTGAAGTAGTAGGAAAAATGTTACTCACTTTAAGAATGGCTGATTCTGGTGTTTCTATAATATGGAAATTGCTGATTACTGAAAAACAAGGAGAGGGAGAAAGGATGAACTTTCTATCAATCATGTTAAACACCATTCCACATTTTTCCAATGTTGGAATAAAATTGAGTCTGTCATTTGTCAAAGAGCAATGCTTGGGTGAGTGAATGAATGAACACCACTTCGCAGAGTTCAGTTTGGTTTCTGTGGCAGGCAGGAGGAGGAAAGACTATATATAAAGTGTATAGCATGCCGAGCATCTCACAGGAGGTCACATCTTTGCATTTGAAATTTGTCCCCAAGATATGATAGGAAAATTCGCAGTCCAAAAAGTAACTTTCTGAGTCATTTGGATGTTTCCTCCTGCACTCATTATGCATAAGGGTAATTTTTGTGCTAATAGTGTCTATTATGGTATTTTTACAAAGGCAGGGTGACAAAAAGTTCATGCAGATGGGTGGGTTCTTGTCCAAGGAGAAGCTAAACCCAAAGTTTCTGACGGCCATTCATCTCATTAGAACAACACACCAGGATTCCAGGAATACATCCAGAAAGTCTTTTTCAAGCCTGGCTTGTCTGCATTCATTAAAGTATCAACTTTCACAAGCACCTTTAAGCACATCTTTTCTTGGACTTGGGAGACAGAGCCAGAAAGAAAAAAAATCCACTTTGGGATTGAAAATACGTTCTCTTTGCTGGTGCTTCCAAATGATACTTAGGCTTTTCAAACTTAAACTATGTGTTCAATGAGTTTCCAACAACTCCCTGGCCCTCACACTTCATATTATCCCCCATATATTCTTGAAATAGCCTATTTTCAAATTTTGGACTTCCACATGGGCAGAGCTCAGCCGCGCCAGAATATGACACTAATTGGGATGAATTGATGGCCTGAGTGCCTATGGGATTAGGAACATAAACTATGCTATCTTCAAAATCCAGTCGGTATAAGTGTCTTCTGAAGCTGCTGGTGCAGGTGGACTTCCCTGGTCCACCTGCTTTGGATGGAATATATCATGACTGCTCTTCTTCCAGTCCATCTCCCTATTTTTCACTGACACATAAACATTTCTACTCTTTGGTCACTTTTGTTATTTGGTTTATTTCTTCTTTTCTCTAATTTTCCTTAATTGATATATCCACTTTATTTAAAAACACAAAATTATATGTTTCTATTTTTAAAAAATATCAGAGTCCATTCTAAATGAATACTTCCTATTGAAGGAAAAATGAACCAGCATAACAAAACCTTCGCTCTCCATTTTTAGAGTCTCACTTAGTAGATATCAATTACATAAAATCATAAAACTTTATTTGGAAGGTTTTCGAACATGTAGTCTTAATTTTAAATGACTGGGTGATATCCTAATATCAATCCCTGGAACAGTTAGACAAAGCTTTAAGAGGCAGAATCACACCATATACTTTACATATCTTATAATTTATCTCATTATTCTTCTGCAGTGATCAATGGTAGGTCAACAACAAGTGTTCCAGGAATCAAGATATATTCACAATTAAAACTGACCTATATTAACTATTATAACTTCCTCCTAGCCAAGTTTAACTATAACTGTTAAACATTTCCTTTGAGATCTAAATTATTGTTTGATTTGCAGAGATTACAATATGTCACTAAAATATGAGTTTCAATTAGCACCACATAGGTTGATTGCTCCCTCACTGTTTTGCCAGTCTCAAACCATAACTGTTCATTTGTGTTCACTCTGTTAACTTACATTTTTATCTGATAAACCATCTCATAATGTTGCTCTATCCTCAGTGTAAAGAGATGATTGTTTCTATCAGGACACAAGTGATGTCCAATTCATTCATGTTTTTGTAAGATCATTTATACGATTCTGATTTATCTGAATACTGCTAACAAAAAATTATTCTCAGTTTGCTCTGACTGGACATAAACAATTCTCTTAGGCTTCTTAATTTTGTTCCACAAGTATAAGAGACTGTGCTTCTCCTATTAAAATAATAATAATAATGTTTCTGCCTGCCATGTGTATGTAAACTATAACACATGGAAAAACAGCCCCTAGTAGGATGATTATTTAGCCAATATAACACAATCAAAGAACTGATAGATAATCAGTAATTTGGCACGAAGCAGTGAGAAAATGTCAATGTTTTTCTCGACTGGGGAAAAATATCTACAGTACTTAGGAAGACTTGAATTTGGGGACTGATGGTTTTTCAATGGTAAAGAATAGGGAGTCCTTGGAGACTGCTTCAGTTTAAGAAGGGAACAAACAAAGAGCACAGAATTAAAGTAGTGACTGATTATGCATTAATTTATTCATTCTATGGAAGGATAATTTCTGCTCTCAAGGGTTATAATATAGTTGGGAAGAATGACAATACATTATATTATAACAGTAGCTGACTTAAAATGTGAGGAGATTTTATTTTTCCATAGATGGTATTTGTCTGACCACTCTGCACCCCATATGCTGCACAGACCATGCATGCTTACGAAATTGAGAAAGCCTGTGATTATCATGGAATAGAATGGTCAGAGAAGGTTCATAGTGGAAGCTGCATTTGCTTTGTTTTGTTTTTTTTAAAGATTTTATTTATTTATTCGAGAGAGTGGGAGAGAGAAAGGGAGAGAGCACAAGCAGGGGGAACAGCAGGCAGAGGGAGAAGCAGACTCCCCGCTGAGCAGGGAGCCCATGCAAGACTTGATCCCAGGATCTGCGATCATGATGTGAGCCAAAGGCAGACACTTAACACACTGAGCCACCCAGGTGCCCCACGGAAGCTGCATTTGATCTGGATTTGGACAAATGAAAGATGTGCAACAGGTGTAGAGGCCAGCAGTTGGCATAGGCACAACATGAGGCAAGACAGAACAAGGTGGAATATATGAGACTGTGCACATCTTCGTCAGTCTGTGAGCTCATGTAGGAAAGTGGGGGGGCCACAAGACTGGAATGGTAGCTTAGTGTACTTTACTGTATTTGTCCCACTGTACCCATTGTCCCTTTATCAGGTAAATGATTTGGCTCTGACAGAGGAAGGGTTACTCTCGCTGATAAGTAGAGAGTCCTTGGGAGAAGTAGAAGGTAGGAATAAAGGTGGGGAGGAGAGGAAGGGGAAATGGGGAGGTGTTGGAGAGGAGATGGAAAAGATGACAAAAGAAGCTGCTGGGGCGCCTGGGTGCCTCAGTGGGTTAAGCCTCTGCCATCGGCTCAGGTCATGATCTCAGGGTCTTGGGATCAAGTTCCACATCTGGCTCCCTGCTCAGCAGGGAGCCTGCTTCCCCCTCTCTCACTGCCGGCCTCTGCCTACTTGTGATCTCTGTCTCCGTCAAATAAATAAGAAATCTTAAAAAAAAAAAGAAGAAGCCACTGATCAATCATAATAAGCCAACCTATATACTGGGATTTTGGTACTTAGGAAGATGCAATGAATATAAACAAAATTTTTATAAACTAAAAATCGTAATGGCATCCACAGAAGTTGATCTACCCTATCCTGTGTGTCCCAGGCAATGCCCTATTAGATGGTACTCCTAAAGCTGTCTGATCTACCCTTACTGCTTCTAACTCTACAAAATCCAAGGAATAATTCTCAAGAGACTTACAATGTGGGGGGAGATTGGCTTGATTTATTTGCCTCTGAGAAAATAGGAAGTGAATAGAGTAGTAACTGGACTCTATGCCTACTGTTTGAAGAACAGGAAATATGTACTTTGAGATTTTTTCCTAAACTCCCTTACAAGGCTGAATCACCTGCTCCTTGCCCCAGGCAGGAATTGTCCTGGTAGGCAGTCAGCGCTGAGCACCAAAGTCTGTCATAAGCCTTGTCTCTTGACGCCTTCTGTTTCCTTAATTGGTAACTGCTAAATGATTATTATAAGGTTAATTGTGCATTTTAGAATCTCTCCTTCTCTGCTTATCGGTGGGGGAATGTTAGAAGTGCATAGATGTCACACTGAGTTTATGGTGGTAAATGTTAATTTAGGGCCTGTCTCAACCAGGGACAATTTTGTTTCCCAAGGGACACTTGGCAATGTCTGGAAACATTACTGGTTATCACACTGGCAAATACCTAGTGAGTAAACACCAGAGATGCTATGAAACATCTTATAATGCCCTGGACAGCCACACAAAAAGGAATTATCTAGCCCAAAATGTCAATAGCACCAAAAAGCCTGGTTTAGAGCTGGGTTGGATTCTTGGGAGTGAACAGTGCAGTCCGGTCTCACAGGGCCCCATGTTCAGAAGGAACTTAAGTTTTATGTCTGTGGTGACTACCTCAATATTATACTAATAATTTTATTTTTGGATTTGTGTTTTGTACATGGAGCCCTACAGGACAATGGAATTGGAGCTGGGACTTGGACTCTCAGCTAGGTAGGGTCCCACTTTCCATGACCTCCTCCTCCCCCTGGGATGGGCTCTCAGCTACCTGCTCCTGCTCCTGCCCATGGAGGAGGCTGAGTGTGGGCACTGAGTGGGCAGTGACTGGTTATATGCGCCCTGTATGCTAAGTCATCCCAGCAGGTCCTGTGGGCCTGTGGAGGTCTGTCCTTACCCAGGACTCTTCTCATAGCGGAGAGTGGAACTTTAAGTAGCAAATAAAAAACCAACACAAATTGATGGGTACCTGGGTGGCTCAGTTGGTTAGGCATCTGACTCTTGATTTCTGCTTAGTTGATGATCTCAGGGTCCTCAGATGGAGCCCTGAGTTGGGGTTCGTGTTTAGCATGGGAATCTGCTTGAGGTGCTCTCTCTCTTCCTCTGCCCCGCCCCCTACTCACATTCTCTCTCGCTAAATAAATAAATAAAATCTTAAAAACAAAACAAAAACTAGACAAGTTAAGAGAGAGAGAGAGTGTAGAAAAAAGGATCAAGCTTCCTCCATCCCTGTTGTTTGAACAAGGACCCTCCCATTTTTATTTGCATGGAGTCTACTGAATTATGTAACTGCCTCTGGGTAGGCACACACTATTTTTAGATTCTGGATTGTTAAGCAAGTTCTCTTCAATGAAAGTGTTCTTTTGGGATCTGATGGTCTTCTTGGAGATCCCAGAGAGTCTGAGCTATAGTCTTTAAAACTGTCTTTGGGAATCTAATGTTCGCTATCCACGGACTTTTTAGGGAGGTCTTCTTTTACTATACAATATTGTTTTAATTCCTAGAAGTTTGGTGCAGATAATACCTCTTCCTGAAATAAAAGTTAATAGCTAACTTTTGCATTACTGTGTTTTGCTTAAAGAAGGGTGCATTTTTAAAGCATGTTTTGTATTTTTTTATTTTTCATGTGGAAGTTTAAAAGCATGGGAAATAAAAACCCACATTTCACAGTAACTAGAAGTATCTCAGTATTTGTGTTTGTTCAGTAAATTGATCAAAATGATAGTTAAGACCTATACTTTGATACTGAGAATGTATAGCATTTAATGATTTTATGTTGGTGATCTCTTCTGCTATTTTTTATTGCGTATATTGGATTGGTTTTGCTTTCTTTTTCTTATTTTGCTACAAAACTTGCTTTGGAAGGTGATATAATTAAAATACTTTTGAGTGAAAATATGAGAGAAAAGAACACAATCATTTGAGATCACTAAAAATCACTTAGTTTGTATTTTTTTTCACAGTGTGCTATAGAAAATTTTTACTTTGCTTTTCATGAGAAACTCATTTCTGAGAGTTTTTAGTCCCTTGGGGGGAAAAATTAAACTGCTATACACAGAACTGGGTTAATATGTTTTCCTAAGGTAGATATATTAGTGGTGAAATTGATAATTGGAGCTTGTTTCTATGGGGGATGCGTATGGCACGACAGCTCATCTTTGGTATCTAGGGAGGGTTGTCAAAATCTGTGTGATATGTGTCTATATTATAAGGACTTTAAAGCCTCAAAACCATATATCTTTGTCTTTAAGCAATTTTCTGCACGTCCAGTGGAATGTTCAGATATGGGTTAGAGACAGTAAGATCTGATTTAAGCTCATGAGGTTTGGGTGAAAGATCTAGAAGCTCATTATCTTCTCTGATGTGTTGCGGTTTATATCATTATCTGGCAAAGTAAAATTGAAGCCACTATATAAGTGCCTTTTCTTCCAAGTCTGTATAAGTGCCTTTTTCCTAATTGAAGATTCAGACTCATTTGAAGAATTGCTTGAATCTTCTGGAAAATAAAATATATCTTCAAAAGGCTCTAGCTTGTCATAAAAAAAAAAAAACCCAGCAGATATCAAACTTCAATTCCAAATGGGTTACTGCTGCTATAATTAAACATTCTTTATTATGAAAGTTAAATTCACTGTGAGAAAATAGGAGTGATTGCTTCCCAGAATAAGATAAGCTTTAAAAGATTTTGCAGTTTTGAGGTAATGTTCTATTATTGTAACATGGGAACCCAAAGTGGGGCAAAAGCCCTTTGTAGGTGTTAGATGTAGATATTAGAAATGTTGAGCTAGACATTTAGTGCCAACTTCTGCCTACAGGTAAAATATATCATCCATGTTTATTTTTAAGATGTTACTTCTCATAGTGCAGTTGCTTGCCTGGTTAGAAAGACAAATGAACGACCTGGAGTCATACACATTGATTAGGTGACAGCCTATATTCTGTATGGTAGCTAGGGCCATGGCCTGCAGAATTTTCCATTGTTGGCAGGGGCTTTGCCTTGGCAGTATGGACAGTATAATGGTTTTCTACAAATTAAACCACTCTGTCTTCAGCTGTTGCGGGCCAGTAGGTTCTGTTGACCCTGGGCACTTCCAGGCAATCAGCATCTATGCAGTGTAACTTTTCTTTTTTTTAAAGATTTTATTTATTTATTTGACAGAGAGAAAGAGAGATCACAGGTGGACAGAGAGGCAGGCAGAGAGAAAGGGGAAGCAGGCTCCCCACTGAGCAGAGAGCCCCATGCGGGCCTGGATCCCAGGACCCTGAGATCATGACCTGAGCCGAAGGCAGAGGCTTTAACCCACTGAGCCACCCAGGCGCCCAGTGTAGTGTAACTTTTCAAGCTCTGTTTCCCTTCCCACTTTTCTTTCATTTGGGGGAAAACTGTCTTGTATGTTTATAGTTGGAGCAGTGGATTCTGAGCCAGAAAGGACATTATTCTTTTTTAATACAATGAATGAATATCTACATCATTACTATTTATCTCATCAAGATAGTTATTTGGAAAATGTTTTCCTCCAGTGTTCATACAGGAGGGAAGTTGCAGGGAGAATCTCCTAACTTATATTTTTCATTTGAGTTTAGATGTTTAGTACATGAGGATTGTAGGAGGTATGTAAGAAACTGGATAAAACTGGTTTTTGAAACCTGACAACGTGACACAGAAGTGTTCAAACCTTGAGTATGGGGGAAAATAAAAATTTTGGAAAACAAGGTAAGTTTTGAAAGTCAAAGCATGCTCAGGTCCAATATTTTAATGATTCCTTAATTAGCTGATCAATATATTCATATGTAGTTGTAAATTTATCCCACTTTAATGGTGCCCTTTTATCTGCTTCCAAATTCTTCCAAATACTCTAGTTACAATTTTCAGTTTTCAAACCATTCCCTCTATCTATAATGTCTGAACTATATTTCTTTGCCTATTTAAGAACTTAAATAAATGGCCTTTTAAATACGATCTCAACAATAACTTATATAAGAATTAATTATTTGTAAGATTCTGGATATGAATCTAAACCTCCTATATTTGTTGTAAATAATGTGGCTGCAAAGTTGATTTTTTTTTCAAATGGTTGATTACTGATTTTTTTTGCATATTGTCTAAAAACTGACTTTTTAAAAAAGTAGCAGTCAATGGACACTTACAGAGAAAGCATATTTTACTTTACAGGAAATAATACATACAAAATGAAATTTGCAATTTAACTTGTTAAACATATCAGAAAAGCTTCCTATATCTTCACTTTTTTCATCTATCTCTCTGATGATGCTAGTTGTTGTTGTTCATCTAGCTACATCACTTAACACTGTGTGTATTCTAGTAAACATTTGGTGAATAAAAATAATATCTTTCTGACCTGAAACTCTAAATGGGGAGGACAAAGTTCTATGGTTTTCCCTTCAGACTTTCTGCTTAGGAACTTGATTTGCCATGTTTACCAAGTGATAAGCACATGAAGGAAAAACAGAAAAACAGAATAGGGTTGTCAATGTACATTTCATGGTGGGGGGAGGTTTTCTATTAAACCTGTGTGTTTCTATCCACTTCCGAACCTGGAATTTTGACACTTGGAGAAATTTGGGGAAAGTAGGTAGTGTAAAGGCTGAGAATTCGTACCCTGTGGATTATTACCACATGAATATTTCTCATTCTTTATTTTCCTCCTAACCCAGAAGAAATTTATATTTTATTTTCTTTCTTGATGGGAATTTTCAAACTACCATTTCTTCCTCTTTAGATGAAATTTGCTGTCCTCTCTGTCCCATGGCAAAGGGGCTTCAGGGGGTAAGCAGGAATCGTAAGATTACTGACAGGACAGAATAGATGGTGAGTTATTTAAAAAATATATTCTGTTACATTGATTTTCAGTGTTTAGCTCAAGCTATTGACAGGGTAAGGAAATCTTTATTATGATTACTGGATAGAATGTTATTATCTTTGACTGTGTCAAGAAAAAATTATAGTGGCTAGAGATTGATCTGCAAAAAGGAGCAGGGACGGTGCAGGTTAATGTCTCCTTTTATAAAGTTGGGGTCAAACGAGTGTGTATTTGATGGGACAAGTAATAAAGATTTAGATTCACCATTTGTGGCTGCACAGATCAGTAGAGAAATTAGAAGAATGATATAATATTATTTAGAGAAGGGATGGATGAGTAGCTAGTAGTCAAAAGATGACTTTTAAAGTTAGTAGGTCAAGAAATAGGGCTCAAATCTTTAGAGTAGTGGATGACCACCAGAAGGCCTAAAAAAGTTTTTTTGTTCATTGTTTTTCAAATGGTCATTTCTGGGAGGTTATTAAGGAGCAGGGCAGTAAATTGGGATTTAAGCTTAGCTTTTCTGTGTATTGTTTAAATATTTTAAAAAATGAAGTAGAAAGATATGCTGCTTTTTTATGTTGTTTCTTCTCATAACTGATTCAGAATCTTAAATGATATGTAATAACAATAACAAAATCATAAGGCAGCTCTCCCATAGGAAGTCAACACTATCTGTGGCTGGACTGAGTTTCTGACCCCTTTTCAGCCCCTCTGGTCACCCTTTCTCTATAAGGGGGATAAACATCCTCTCCCTCAGTTTCCTGTAGCTAAATCTTATTTATCCTTCAGATTTTAGCTTCCTCTGAAAAGCCTTCAGGATGCCACTAAGTTGGCCCCTAACAAAACTCAAAAATCTCATTACAGTCTCTAGCAAAAGTAATTAAATTTGAGTTTTAATTGACAGAGAAATATAGTATCAGCTATTCAAACCCCAATTCTATTTCACTTGGTATCACTAAATAGATGCAGATATAGATACTATTTGCCATTCGTGCAACAAATATTTATTGAGCATCTGTGTCTTTATCGTTATTGAGTCTGTAATTTGGTTGATTAAACAAATAAACAGATAAATTTGTCATAAATATTAGGAAGGATGCTTTGAGAGGAGGGAGGTCTTTTTTATATTGATTTGTGACTGAAGTCCTCTCTGTTGGAGTGATTTTTGCATTGAAACCTGAAAAATGAGAAAAAGCTGGCCATCCGTGGAGTATCAAGAAGAAGAGTATTTCAGATACAAGGAACAGTATCCACAAAGGCCTTATATATGAAAAGAAGTAGTATGTTCAAGAAACTGAAAGAAAACCAAGTTGACTGGATCAGAGAGAGTTAAGGGAGCAAGGGTGATGAGTGTTATGGAAATACAGGTACTGGTTGGTTCTCACGAGAAACTTTGAGGCTCCTGACAGACATCTGATATAACTGTCATTGTAATGGGAAGCTGCCCTGGGCTTAAACAGGAGGCAACATAATCTAATATGTGTATTAACAAATCATTCTGGCTTCCCTATGGGAACAAAATGAGAGTAGGATAAGAACAAAATCTATAGACTTACTGCTACAGTCTAGAGATATGGTGGCAGCTTTGTGTAGAGAGGTGGACAGAGTAGATGGACTCAGCACACATTCTAGAGGGACCATCTCTCAGACTCATTCTCTCGTACTTTGTCCACTCAAGATCAAAAATAGTAGTTTCCTCTTATTTCAGGGGCTAAACTCTTCCTATCTTCTATATGGTTTCTTTTTCTATTTAGTACTTCCCTTTATCAGTTATCTCTTCTTTATCAAGTGTCTTCTTCAGTCACACCTTCATTGCTATCTATTTTAACTCAACCTATACACAGGATCATGTCTCTCCCATCTTTATAACCTTTTTGAAAACTACTTTCCAGGTGGTACATGCCTACCTCCATCCCTTCAGAATCTTACTCCTCCCCACTTTTTACTAATCAGGCTTCTGCCTAAAATTATGTTCCCTTGGATCTTACTTAATCCATAAATGCCGAATTCAGTGTATTATTTTTATTTCATATCTTGATCCCTCGATGACAGCTTGAACCAAGTGTTTTGCCTTATTTCCTTGATGCCTCTGTCATATTTCTGTATTATTTCTTCCCCTGTATTTTTCAAAGGTCAATATATAATTTATGGAGTCCCTTCACTTCCCTGCCCTTAAATACTAATACTCCATGGTGTTTGAGCTTTCCTTCTTTTTTCTCTTGCTCTGTGTAGTCTCTCTGGATTGTCTCCACAATCCTTAAGTAGCCGCTAAGGTTAATTATTGCTGATGAATTCCAAACCTTTCTTTTCCAGCCTTAAGATTCTGACCTTAATCCATATTCTTATTGTCACTGATTATCCTCTCTTTCTTGTCCCCCTCCCCCCAGATTAATAATATGCATCTCTCTCTTCTTTAAACCTTGATCCAACTAAGTATCTATGATTTCCGAGGAGATGATCTTGGGTGGAAACTTCCTGTTACCATAGAACCACCTTAATGGAAGAACTTGAAACACCCAGGACCAGAGTATAGGGAAGGAAAAAAAAATGGATCAGGTTAATTAATCTACTTCCTGTAGAAACTGAATTGGTTACAAATCTTAGTAATTGGCTGCGCACTGTAAATGCAAGTTCCCCCTCCATAAAATTTGGTTTTTCACAACTTGAATTTTAAGATTCTTTTTGAAATCTCTCTTGAAATTTTAGTCTTGAGCTTTAGAAATGGATGGCATACTTATTCAGTGGCTAAAAGAATTGTCTTACATCAGGAAATCTTGGATCTCTTGACAATTACAAGTATTCCCTTTCTTATCTTGTAAAGGCAAAACCCTAAAGGCAATGATAGATTTTAGAGCAAACATTCTATAGGTATATAAAAACATTGCTTTCGATAAAAAACAAAAGAAGACAAAACAAAAAACGGAGACACAGAAAGAGTCAGTACAGCAAAAAGAAAAATAGTACACAATCTTCTGTCAGACTGCCCGAGTATGGAGCTTAACTTCTCTTTTTCATACTTTTGGGTAAAAGACATAACTTGTCAAAGTCTAGTGTTCTTCTATGTTTTTCAAATAAGGTGAATGTTATATAACATAAAATCCAATATTTTAAGATGAACAGTTAAGTGGCATTTAGTATATTCACAATGTTGTGTAACTATCAGCTCTACCTAGTTCTAAAACATACTTATCATCCCAAAAGAAAGCCCTGCACTCAGTAAGCAGCTAATCTCCATCACTCTCTACACCTAACCTCTGGTAACTACCAATCTGCTTTCCATCTCTGCCTATTCTGGATATTTCATATAAATGGGATCATATGTCATATGACCTCTTGTGTCTACCTTCTTCTACTTGGCATAATGATTTCCAGATTCATCTACATTGTAGCACGTGTCATTCATTACTTTTTATGACTAAATAATATTTCATTGTGAGTATAAGCTGTAATTTTTTTTTTAGTTTTTTTAAAGATTTTATTTATTTATTTGACAGAGAGATGACAAGTAGGCAGAGAGGCAGGCAGAGAGAGAGGAGGAAGCAAGCTCCCCGCTGAGCAGGGAGACCGATGCGGGCCTCAATCCCAGGACCTTGAGATTATGAACTGAGCCAAAGGCAGAGGCTTTAACCCACTGAGTCACCCAGGCATCCCGTAATGTTTTTTGATTGGATAACATTTTATTGGCTGTATATACCATAATTTATTTTTCCATTTATCCATTGATGGGCATTTGGGTTATTTCTAAATTTTGTCGACTGTAAATAGTACTGCTATGACTATGTGTGTGCATGTGTTTGTTGAGTACTTTTTTCCCTATTTTTTTGGGTATATACTGTGGAAGAATTGTAATCTAAAATAGAATCAGAGGCTATAAAATGGAGAATCTCATACATGTACCCTCAGGAACAGAAGACACTGATTTTCCATAAATGCCCGATTTATGGAAAACCAATAGTGTTAGAATTTTCTTGGATAGTGGGAGGTTGATCAGAGGTTGTATCATGTCAACCTTGAGAAGTTTTGCCAGAGGCATGAGTAAGAGATGACCCAGGTTGGGTTGATCTCATGAAGTAGGCTGAATTGAGCTTTGTTTGTGTAACTGCACTGGTTTTGCCTGCTTGGGCAGTTTTCAAGGCTGGTCCCCATTTGTTTCTGATTTTAACTGATTCTCCCTGAACTCCTCCCTCTTTATATTCCACTTTTGGTTGAGCTCTGACTTTAAAGGCTTTATCCATTCTGGTGAGTACTTGGTTATTTTCTTGTTGACAACACACTAGAATTTCAGTACAATTCCTGTGGAATTCTTTTTTTTTTTTTAAGATTTTATTTATTTAACACAGAGAGAGCACAAGCAGAGGGAGTGGGAGAGGGAGAATCAGGCTTCCCGTGGGGCAGGGAGCCCAATGCAGCACTGGATCCCAGGATCCTGGGATCACGATGTGAGCCAAAGCAGGCACTGAAAGACTGTGCCACCCAGGGCTCCCTTCTTCAGAATTCTTGAGAAGAAAACAAAACAAAACAAAACAAATAATAATATCTGTGGTCATGAGTAGTTGAGCAAATAAACACTACTAGAGCATTTGCCACCTTCTTATGAGAGACTTCAAAACCAAAGCAAAGCAAACGAAACCAAACAAAAAAATTCCTATAATAGGATTAGTTAGTCATGGACGGTCAGACCACATTTATGGTGGGTCATCTGCCAACTAAAAGACAATTTCAATGCAACAAGGGATGCCTGATCATAGGTTGGACAACTGGGGTAAAGGTGGTCCACCAGGAGAAATAGTATCCCATGAAAAGCACACTGTGAAACAAAACACAACTCTCAACCCTAAAAGCACACCCATCAAGCTATTTACAGATTTTTTTTAAAGATTTTAATTATTTATTTGACAGAGAGAGATTACAAGTAGGCAGAGAGGCAGGCAGAGAGAGAGGAGGAAGCAAGCTCCCTGCTGAGCAGAGAGCCCGATGTGGGCCTCGATCCCAGGACCGTGAGATCATGACCTGAGCCGAAGGCAGAGGCTTTAACCCACTGAGCCATCCAGGCGCCCTACAGATTTTTTTTTTCTTTTGCTTTCAGGAAAAACCTCTGAGAAATGAGATTCTAGTCATCTAAATGCTCCAAGGGTAGCCTTCCTTCCTTCAGGGACCCCATCAATTTTATATTAAAAAATTATGGTCCCTCTTCATATGTATATTTGACTAAATGGACCAGCTTTACTAAAGATAATTTAGAACTTCAATGCCCTCTGTAGGGAAACTGCAAACTCCTCAAACTTGTTTTCCTATAGCTATTTTATTTGGTTCTAGAGTCTTCTAAATGTATTCAGAATTCTAAAGTTGCCTCTTTACATAATACTGTTTATAAGTTAACTGGAGAAAATAAACAGCTAAAAAGAAATTTTAAAAGTATTTGGGACCTCTTCCTCATGGCACCAACCAGATCACCCAAAATCCCTTCCTTTATTTGCCCTCCCCTTCTTATCTAGTGCTAAACTGTTTTCAGTTTTGCCTGCTAAAAATATAAAGAGAGAATGAATTAAAATAAAAAATTCTTGATTTGAACTCAACATCAACTTAGATCTTTTCCTATTTTCCTTCAGACACTTGCAGATACAATAAAAAAAATCAGGACACTTTTTTATTGTTGGAAATACAATTGTCCTGCACTTAAAAAAATAATAAGGAAAAAATTTAAATAGTAATTGCCCTATACTTCAAAACACTACCCATAGAGACTAAAAGAAAACAAAGAGATTCCATATAAATTTTAGGATTATTTGTTCCATTTCTTTGAAATAAATTGCTGGTATTTTGATGGGGATTGCATTAAATGTGTAGATTGCTCTAGGTAGCATAGACATTTTCACAATATTTATTCTACCCATCCATGAGCATGGAATGTTTTTCCACTTCTTTGTGTCTTCCTCAATTTCTTTCATGAGTACTTTATAGTTTTCTGAATACAGATTCTTTGCCTCTTTGGTTAGGTTTATTCCTAGGTATCTTATGGTTTTGGGTGCAATTGTAAATGGGATTGACTCTTTAATTTCTCTT
>LNAC01000039.1:8779674-8828350 GCA_002007465.1 Ailurus styani
AAACCATAAGAGACTTCTAATCTCATAAAACAAACTGAGGGTTACTGGGGGGTGGGAGGGTAGGGATAGGGTGGATGGGTTATGGACATTGGGGAGGGTTTGTACTTTGGTGAATGCTGTGAAAGATGTAAGCCTGATGATTCACAGACCTGTACCCCTTGGGCAAAGAATAAAAATAAAATTAAAAAACAAACAAACAAAAAAAAACCCACCAAAAAACAAAGAGA
Organism: Ailurus styani; assembly: GCA_002007465.1. NCBI lineage: Eukaryota > Metazoa > Chordata > Mammalia > Carnivora > Ailuridae > Ailurus > Ailurus styani. The sequence continues at coordinate 8,779,902 of LNAC01000039.1, forward strand.
GAAAAGAGCCGTTTTAAGTATACATTTCTATAAAAGTTCCCTTGACAAAATTAATTTGTAAAGAGCTCTATTTAACTGGCTTAAAGAAAATCAAACATTTATATAAATTAAGTATATTCTCAGAAACATAGAAATTAAACCAAATATTTTTCAAGTTTACACAATCTGGAATAAACTTTAATAAATAAAAGTTAGCTTAAGTTTGTCAGTTTAATTAAAACAAGCATGTCCTGGGTGCCTGGGTGGCTCAGTGGGTTAAAGCTGCTACCTTCGGCTCAGGTCATGCATGATCTCAGGGTCCTGGGATCGAGGCCCACATCGGGCTCCCTGCTCAGCAGGGAGCCTGCTTCCTCCTCTCCCTGTCTCTCTGCCTGCCTCTCTGCCTACTTGTAATCTCTCTCTCTGTGTCAAATAAATAAATACAATCTTTTTTTAANTATAAAATGTATTTATAACTTCACTAATTTACCACAGGATCCCAATATATGACAAGCAATTCACAATTTGCCTGCTTCCTAATTTTCACTGGAAAGCAAAGATTACAAATAGAAGTTGGAAGAGCTGAGATTAGGGAAAGACACGCAAGTGTCCGCTGCTCTGGCTTAGGGCTGGCAGACAAGATGGGAGGGCAGGATGTTAAATTTAACATTGGAGGCCTTAGTTTGTTATTTTGCAAAGGTGGGAGGGCGCAGGAGGCCACAGAAGAAGATCCAGTCACTTGTGACAAAGCCTGCTTGGGATTCTAAGAGGTGGAATCTCTGGGAAAATGATGAAAATGAAGAGCAGAATGCTGATGATTGATGAAACAACAGATGATTATTGCTAAGAATTAAGGAAAGTAGAGAGTGTGTTTCTGAAAAAAGAAGGCATGAGGAATGGAGATGTACTTTTTTTGAGAAAAACAAAAGTGGTTTTGTCCTAACGTAAACTTACTATTTCAGAGTAAGAAAGGAAAAAAAGGACAAAACCTAGATAGATATAGTAAGTTCCAGAATGTTTGTAGAAGGGAAATCTTGAGAATTTTTTGTGTTACTCAAACTAAGATTGGAACTGATTTATTTAAGTTTTTAAAAAAATTACTTTCAAAATCACATTGCCACAAAATTAGAATTTGGTTTTCTCTCTGTTAAAAGCATAACATTTTCTTAAATTATTGGTTTGCTGTTAGTTAAAAAATCATAAGCAAAGGTTGTCCTTTATCTTTTAAGTACTCTGCCTAAAAACAAAGATTTTATGTATCAGAATAATCTCCTTGTGCTTTATGCTATCTTTGCCATTAGGTCTTTATTGTTTAAGTAAGCCTAGTTTTCTCAATATTAAGAGCTACATTTTGCTCTTAACTTTTATACTTGCCTTTAAAATCTTTTATTGTCACTTTGATTAAATAGATCTTTTTCTCTCTGTATAAAAGGAGAATATACAGTAATTAGGCTTATTTGGCATATTATATACCCATGCATTATCAAATAAAAAGTAACACTAGGCCTTCTTTATGTTATATTTATATATGTGTATTTTATAAATATTCCAGAAGTTAAAGCAAATTTCTAAAATTTTGTTATGTTCTGGTATAATGTTATCAGTCATGATTTTAAAATGTATGTCTCAGAAATAACCAAATTCCTTGTCAATTACATTATAAAGAACTCTCATCTAACCTTTAACCATTGCCATTTTTAGGTCTGTGGTCATTTGAGGGCAATTATTCTTTCATCCTGATGCCTTTACATAGAGGTTTCATCCTCAAAGAAACCATGGAAAAGACCTTGACAAGAACCCTAGAATACAGGTTTCTGATAATTTTTATTTTTTTAATTTTATTTATTTATTTATTTATTTATTAAAGATTTTTATTTATTTATTTCACAGAGGGAGAGAGATCACAAGGAGGCAGAGAGACAGGCAGAGACAGAGGGGGAAGCAGGCTCCCTGCTGAGCAGGGAGCCCGATGTGGGCCTCGATCCCAGGACCCTGAGATCATGACCTGAGCCGAAAGCAGAGGCTTTAACCCACTGAGCCACCCAGGCGCCCTCTGATAATTTTTAGATCATAACCCTGAGCTAGGTAAGAATTTCTAAAACATTGATGTGTAAACTGATGAATTCATAAAATCATTAACAATAGATGAAAGAGAATAAGAATTAAGTACATAAGCCTGGATAAACTGCTGATGCTAATTGTAATTTTCATGGCTTTAGTTAAAATATTGCTTGTTCTTTAATGTTTTGTGTTTTCTAAAATTAAAAGACCACTTTTTCTTTTCTCTTTTAAGAAAATGTGTCTTTGCACAAAAGTTAAAACATTCATCTTTTACTCCCCAACTGATGTCTCCAGAATTTGGAAGCTCTTATTAAATGCCCTTATTTTTCCTAACAGTATATATAGTTATATACGTTCAATAAAAGTCTGGTCTCCTTGTAACAGGATACAACTGGACAAGACCTTGGCTTGACTTTTTATCCTTAAGAGATGTTGAAAAGCCAATCTGAGAGTCCTTATGAAAAGTTTCAGCAATGCAGATTTTAAAAAGCCTATATGGACAATTACTTGCTGCACTTATATAAGTAATAATCAATTCAAGTTTATTAAGACTGAACTTGATTTTAAAACAAATTAATCTTACTATGGTTATATTTGATAGAAATGGGGATGATTAGAAAAAATATATTTCAATAATGCATCTTTATGGATATTAGATTTCAGTGCTATTAATTATCTTTGAGCTTTGCTTTCTACCTATAAGCTGGACTGAGTTCTGAATTTTTCTAATTTCCTACAACATGTAGCTAAAACTCCCCAAACTAACACTTCTAACTTTCTCCCACTCTTTTGACTTGGAATCATTATGAAGCTAAAATTGCCCTTTTCTCAATGTCATGCTAGCTAAAGCTGGACAACTTGATCTTAACTTCAGAGAAATCATCACAGCAGTTCTTGTGTGGACAATCTTCATGCCTGCTGCTATGTGGCCATTCAGAAGGATCACCAGAGACATTGAAACCTCAAACCAGAAAAGTTTGTCAGATTGCCACTGTCTGCCTTCACTCTATCTGAAGATGCTTTCAACCTGGCATCTCGAAATTTTCTCAGTTGGCTGGTCTCCAAAACTCAGAAACTGAATTTATGATTTGCTCAAACTATTAACCTTTTCTTTTGTTTCCATAAAAATGCCTTCTTCCCAAATGTATGTCAACTAAATCATCTACCTTAGAGGGATGTGCTGAAATTCTTCATTTTTCAATTCTCTTGTCAAATGAGGTCAAATGAAATTCCATTTCCCTCCTTCATGGGAAGAGATGGTCCTTCGTAGCTCCATGGGACATATACAAAAAATTAACAAATAGCACCTGAATGACTTAATTTATCAGTGATGCTTTCTGTGAAAGATCTTGATCAAAAGAGGGAAATGTGAAAGAATTTTAATCTAAAATAGGACTTGAGGATAAAAAATGGAAAATTTCATTCATGTACCCTCAGGAAGATGAAACTTGAGGCTAAGAGACTGAATTCCCATAAATGAGTGATTTACAGAAAACTGATAACATTGAAATTCTCTTGGATGTGGGGGATGTTGATCAAAGGTTGTCTCATATCAGCCTTGGGAAGTTTTGCCAGAGATGTAAACAGGAGATGACCCAGGTTGTGGTGGTCTCATAAAGTGTACTGAATTGAGCTTTATGCAACTGGACTGATTTTGTCTGCTTGGGCAGTTTTCAGGGCTGGTCTCCATTTGTTTTTGATTCTAACTGACTCTTACTGAACTCTTCCTTCTTTATATTTTCTACCTCTAAATACAACCTACCCCAAATCCTCAATGGATTCACCTGTGGCTTGCCAGAGTTTATTTATCCTGAATTGTAATACCTCTCCTAGTCTGAATAAACTCATCTCTTTGAGCTTGCCTCAGTTTTCCTCTTTATTTAGGTCAATAATATCTAGGAGTAGAATTAATGGTAATTCTATTTTTAAGTACTCAAGGAACTTCCATATCATTTTCCAAAGTGGCCAAACCACTTTATGTTTCCACTAGCAATGTTTTGAAGGCTCCAGTTTCTCCATTTCCTCACCAACACTGTTATTTATTATTGTAAAAAGAATTTTATTATAGTTATCTCAGTGGGCCTGAAATTGTATCTTATTGTGGTTTTGATTTGTATTTACCTAATAAATAATGATGTTGAGCATATTTTAATGTGCTTACTGGCCATTTGTATATTTTCTCTGGAGAAATATCCATTCAAGTTCTATATCCATATTTTTTTTAAGATTTTTTATTCATTTATATGACAGAGAGACAGCAGGAGAGGGAATACAAGCAGGGGGAGGGGGAGAAGGAGAAGCAGGATTTGTGCCGAGTAGGAGCCCAATGTGGGGCTCGATCCCAGGAGCCTGGGATCATGACCTGAGCTGAAGGCAGATGCTTAACGACTGAGCCACCTAGGAGCCCCTATATCCATTTTTTAAATTGAGTTATTTGTGCTTTTGTTGCTAAGTTGAAAATAGTTCTTTATTTTTTTATTTTTTATTTTTTTAAAGATTTTATTTATTTATTTGACAGAGAGAGAGAGAGAGAGAGATCACAAGTAGGCAGAAAGAGAGGAGGAAGCAGGCTTCCCGCCGAGCAGAGAGCCCAATGCGGGGCTCGATCCCAGGACCCTGAGATCATGACCTGAGCTGAAGGCAGAGGATTAACCCACTGAGTCACCCAGGTGCCCAAAAATAGTTCTTTATATAGTCTGAATACTAGACACTTACCAAATGTATGACGTGCAAATATCTGTCCATTCTGTGGGTTGTCTTTTCACCTTCTTAATAATGTCCTTTGATGAACAAAAGTTTTTAATTTTGATGAAGTCCAATGTACTTATTTTTAGTTTTGTTAGTCATACTTTTGGTGTCATATCTAAAAATTTATTGGGAAACTCAAGATCATGAAGATTTAGCCTCATGTGTTTTTCTGAATTTTATGTTTTCTTCTCTTGTATTTAAGTCATTTATCCACTTTGAGTAAATTTTTTCATATGGTGTGAGTAAGAATCCAATGTCATTCTGTTTTCATCTTGTGCATCTCTATTTGTTGAAAAGGCTGTCTTTCCCCCATGGAACAATCTTGGCTCTGTTGTCAAAAAATCAACTGGCTATAGAAGAATGAGTTTATTTCTGAATTCAGTTATATTCCATTTGTCTATATGTCTCTCTTTATGCCAGAACCACACTGTTTTGATTACTGTAGCTTCATAGGAAATTTTAAAATTGAAAATTATGTGTCCTCTGCTGCTACAGTCTAATTCATGACCTTACAAAATGCGTACCTTGAGTCTTTAACCTCCAATGTGATGGTATTTGGAGATGGGGACTTTGAGAGGTAATAGGCTTAGATGAAGTCATGAGGGTGGGGAGTGCATGATGGGGTTAGTGCCATTATAAGAACAGACAGCAGAAAGCTTGCTTTTTTCTCTTTCCTCTCTTCCTCCCCATTCATCTCTCCCTCTCCTACACATTATCACTTCATAACAATCAGCTTTTAAAATTTCCTCACTATTTCACTTAATTTTTATGTAGAGAAAGAATCCTCCCATGACATGTATTATAGTGAGTCAATGGTGAGAAAGAAGAGGGGGGGAAAGTATTTATTTATTTATTTATTTATTTATTTATTTATTTATTTATATACATAAACATATTTTGTTGGAGCTCAAGCTGTTTTGCAGTACGCTCTCTATAAAAGGCTTTATTTATTATTTTTTCATTTTTTAATTAATGGAAAAAAAACATAGCACGCAACTACAAGATCTCAAAAGATACAAAACAAACAGAGATGCCAGGGTAAGAAAGTTCTGATGCTTGTCAATAGAAAAACTGATAAATTCTAGCTTAAATATAGGCCAAATTAAATATAACTGGAATTTAAAAATCTATTCTCTAAGAAACAGGTGATATTGAAGAAAGTAAACCTGTCTTATTATAACATCACATTTTGATTTGGAGATCAATGCCTAGGGAGGAAAGTGAATCTTCCTAGCATCTGTTTGTAAATTTTTGGTTTAAACTTTGGTTAGAAAAATTATAAATTCTGGTGACTTATTCTATTAAGAATGAGAATCCCTTTAATGATACTATTCCTATCTCTCTTTAATTCTTTAAAATATTGCCATTTTTCCTTAAAAACAAGAAGCTTCTTAAGATACCTATGCAATCTATGTTTTAAAGTTTAAGCATCTTTTTTCCCAAAATTTCTACAGCCATTTCTACCATAACTTGTCAATATGGACATTAAATAGTACTTAGATGAGAGATATAAAATCTACAGTATGTTTAACATGGCTGGGTTAACATTACTGGAAATCTTTGCATTTTGATAATCTCCAGAATTCTATATTTAGCAATTTTTTTGCTATTTGAAATATAGTAAGTTTCTTCTGCCAGAAGTACATTAGAATGTAAATTAGTTAATATTTTATCTCATGTTAATGTGGTATTTCAAAAATGAACAGGTTTTGAACCTATAATCTTAAAAAGCTACACTGTTACATAGTAAAAATCTCAGAATGGTCTTTTTATAAGGTTTTCACCTTTTGACACTATGTGGCTAATTTAAAATATAAGCTGACATTTTTGCTAGTAGGGCTCTGATTTCCTAAGTAGTAATTTATAGGGTTGAATCCTATCAACCTAAGGAAGGTTAAGAGAGGTATATACATTTGCTGTCAATCTTTATGTCATTACTTTTGATCACCCCACATGGCACCTGTGACCCTGAACTACTTTTATTTTATGGAACTGTTTATGCTCTATCAGACCTATGCCTCTGTGTCATGTGTGTTTGTATACGTGTATATAAACATGTATTATGCATATAATTTCCCTGTTTATTCTGGGTCCTGTTAAACACTACATTTTATATACTCCTTTTCTAATATTAGTGTTTCTTGTCCTTTTTGTTTGATTAAATTTTTACTTGTTCAACCAATTTCTGTAATGCCTTTTTATTACTTTGTTTTAAATGTGTTACTTATAGGGTGCCTGGGTGGCTCAGTGGGTTAAATCCTCTGCCTTAATAAATAAATAAGATTTTATTTATTTTATTTGAAACAGGGAGAGAGATTACAAGTAGGCAGAGAGGCAGGCAGAGAGACAGGGAGAGGAGGAAGCAGGCTCCCTGCTGAGCAGAGAGCCCTATGCGGGCCTCGATCCCAGGACGCTGAGATCATGACCTGAGCCAAAGGCAGAGGCTTTAACCCACTGAGCCACCCAGGCTCCCTGTACTTGTTTTTTAATGGGAAATTTTTGTTCATATTTTATGTAGTTAATGAAAAATAAATAAAACTGTTTTTCCACTAATTTTTAAAATATTTATTATTTATTTTCTTCTCATTTTCTTTCCTTTGGACAACTTTTGGTAAATTGATCAAATTGTTATCAACTTTATTCATCTCTCCTGTTATTTTGTAAATTTTATTGTACTTTTGCATCTTATTTTTGATTATATTCTTTTTCCCAGTGCTCACACTGAAACACTCAGTTTTCCAGTATGTTTTTTTTTTTTTAAGATTTTATTTATTTATTTAATAGAAAGAGAGCACAGGTAAACAGAGTGGCAGGCAGAGGGAGAGAGAGAGAGAAGCAGGCTCTCCACTGAGCAGGGATCCCAAAATGGGGCTCGATTCCAGGACCCTGGGATCATAAACTGAGCCGAAGACAGTTGCTTAACCAACTGAGCCATCCAGGCACCCCAGTTTCCCAGTATATTAAAATAATGTCCTTTCCCTCTACCTGTAGATCTCATTTTTTTTCCCTCTGCTTCTTTCCATCAACTCATGGAATGCATTCACTTCTCCCTGGTCTGCTTGCCTTTATCAATGGATTTTGCTGAGATACTTTATAATCTCTGCTCTAGATTGTTATTATATTTTTCCTGTAATTTATCCTCCCTATTTTAAGAATCCTTATTTAGCACTTTTAAATCAATGCACACATTATTAATCACGTCCATATTTATTTATTATCTATCTAACCTGCTTATTGATCAATAGTATTTCTTTTCCTTCTAATTTTTTCCTATTTTTGAGAATTTCATTCTGAATGATTATTGTCCAAGAAGTTGTATTTTTTAAAAATATTTTCCTCAAAAGAGGCATGTGAGTGATATATTCTTTACATCTTTGTATATATGCAATTGCCTTACAGATAAATGCTACCTTGGATGGGTGTATGTTTGTTGGTTTAAATTCTTTTTTTTTTTCCCTAGTGGTCTACTTATAGTATTCTACCAGCTTGTAAGTTCCTCTGTTGCAGATGACACTAATTTGGGTCCAGGAAATAGGGGGATTGGAGTCAAAAATAAAAGTATTTTTTGGGGGGGAGGGAAGGGTATCTTTCTTTTCTTTCTTTCTTTCTTTCTTTCTTTCTTTCTTTCTTTCTTTCTTTCTTTCTTTCTTTCTTTCTTTCTTTCTTTCTTNAATATTGCTAAGTAGTCAAGTAGTCTCAACGGAAGAAAAAGTCCACAACTTGTCAATATGGAGCTTATAGAGTTGGTGCCCTGAACCAAATCTGGTGGTAGTACTGGGAGGGAAGCCAGGTTGGAGCAGGAGGGATGGAGGGAATGAGTGCGCAGGAGCAGACACACTGAGTATAGACATCTAGATTTTTGTTGTTGTTGTTGTTGAACCTAAAGGATTGCTGGAAACAGTGTCTTCAATTTTGGAGGAAATTAATGTGATCATCCTGTCTAAATCATCAATTAGGAAATTTTCAAATTTATTTTTATACTGGGAAAGGATAAATGAGAAGCACAGAGACTCTTCTTTCAAAGGAGAGTCATTTAACATTTTCTATAATATTTACAGAATATTGGAAGCCTTCCAGATAAGGGATAGAATTTGCTCATATTCTATTAGATAGTGTTCATGGCATTACAAAAATTATGATCAATTATATCTCTCTAAACTGTAGTGATTTAGACATGTTTATTGTAACAATCCCTGATTAAGACAGACATAACAGATTCACATTTAAAAATACTCAACATCTAATAGTGTTGCATCCATGTTTAGGATAATTGCAATGTTTTATAGCATTTTCTTTGTGAGACACTTTAGACTGAATGTTGATAATGTATTAAAGACTTCTTTTGCTTAATGGTAAGACATAGTACTAGATTGCCAAGTAGAAATGGAAATGCACTTAACCAATCCATAATCCTCCCTGCCGCTTTGTGTGGATAATTACTATAAATGTGCCTCACCACAGCAGCACTGTNCTACCTCTTACCTGTTCTTTGCATTGACAGGTTAGAAGACTATGCAATGGTCTAGACAAAAGATGCTGATGGTCAGGTTTAGGTTAATAACAATAACAATGGAGACCAGTAGATAAGTGCGCATTTTATTTTAAAGGCCAAATTGACAGGATCTTCTAATATGTTAGACATGACTTTGATCTAATGAAAAATTCCTAAGAGGGTACATACTTCCCAGACCTAGCAACAGGATAGATGACCATACCATTTCTCAAATAGGAGAAAATTGAGAGTAATTCATGTTTTATGTTTGCTAAGTTTAAAAGTCTGTGACATTTCAGGGATATATCAGGTAAAGATGGGCATTTGTAAACCTGCAGCTCATAGAGAGATCAGGGCTTGAAATGCATATTGGGAAGCCATTAGAATAATGATGACTTTTAAACCCGAGGGGATGGATTAATCTAATCATGTCACATATCTATTGAGCATCTTTTATGGACTAGGTATTATTGTAAGCATGGGGTACATAATAGTGACTAAGATAGAGTTGTAGAAGTCTCATTACCGTGGCAGGTGGAGGACGGTAGAGCAAAGCTAGAAACTGAATTCTGAGGAACACATAGATGTAAAAGTCTGGTTGAGGAAGAGTGTCCAGGATAGAAGACTAAAATAAATTGGCCAGTGGATAATAAAAAATACAAGAATGTTCCAAAAGAGGTGGCCTTTAAGAAGAAGGGAGTTGTTAACTGTGTTGAATATTGCTAAGTAGTCAAGTAGTCTCAACGGAAGAAAAAGTCCACAACTTGTCAATATGGAGCTTATAGAGTTGGTGCCCTGAACCAAATCTGGTGGTAGTACTGGGAGGGAAGCCAGGTTGGAGCAGGAGGGATGGAGGGAATGAGTGTGCAGGAGCAGACACACTGAGTATAGACATCTAGATTTTTGTTGTTGTTGTTGTTGAACCTAAAGGATTGCTGGAAACAGTGTCTTCAATTTTGGAGGAAATTAATGTGATCATCCTGTCTAAATCATCAATTAGGAAATTTTCAAATTTATTTTTATACTGGGAAAGGATAAATGAGAAGCACAGAGACTCTTCTTTCAAAGGAGAGTCATTTAACATTTTCTATAATATTTACAGAATATTGGAAGCCTTCCAGATAAGGGATAGAATTTGCTCATATTCTATTAGATAGTGTTCATGGCATTACAAAAATTATGATCAATTATATCTCTCTAAACTGTAGTGATTTAGACATGTTTATTGTAACAATCCCTGATTAAGACAGACATAACAGATTCACATTTAAAAATACTCAACATCTAATAGTGTTGCATCCATTCTCTGTGAGACACTTTAGACTGAATGTTGATAATGTATTAAAGACTTCTTTTGCTTAATGGTAAGACATAGTACTAGATTGCCAAGTAGAAATGGAAATGCACTTAACCAATCCATAATCCTCCCTGCCGCTTTGTGTGGATAATTACTATAAATGTGCCTCACCACAGCAGCACTGTGTAAGCCACTGTAGAACTTAATTTTGATAATTTTGTTTTCGTTGAAGGACATGTATATTTGAAGTGGCTAAAACAATTTTTAAATCAGGGTGACAACGGGGAGCTAGTTCAGCATTGTATATGGCTTAAAATAGCAAAATTAGGGTGTCATTAATATGCAAGATGAGAAAAATCTTTTTTTTTTTTGTTGGAAAATAGATAAAGAGATGATAAGTGTTGCCAAAGTCTTAACTAAAGTTTGTGCACTTAAGTTGGATATTTTAAAATTATTATGGTATCTCCCAAAGATAAGATGTAGTGAAAAGAAGGGCCGTATGTACCCCAATGTTCATAGTAACAATGTCCACAATTGCCAAAATGTGGAAAGAGCTGAGATGCCCTTCAACAGACGAATGGATAAAGAAGATGTGGTCCATATACACAACGGAATATTACTCAGCCACCAGAAAGGATGAATACCCAACTTTTGTATCAACATGAATGGGACTGGAGGAGATTAATCTAAGTGAAATAAGTCAAATAGAGAAAGTCNTCTCCCAAAGATAAGATGTAGTGAAAAGAAGGGCCGTATGTACCCCAATGTTCATAGTAACAATGTCCACAATTGCCAAAATGTGGAAAGAGCTGAGATGCCCTTCAACAGACGAATGGATAAAGAAGATGTGGTCCATATACACAACGGAATATTACTCAGCCACCAGAAAGGATGAATACCCAACTTTTGTATCAACATGAATGGGACTGGAGGAGATTAATCTAAGTGAAATAAGTCAAATAGAGAAAGTCAATTATCATATGGTTTCACATATTTGTGGAACATAGGAAATATTTGTGGAACATAAGAAATAGTGTGGAAGATATTAGAAGAAGGGAAAAGTGAAGGGGGAGAAATCAGAGTGGGAGATGAACAATGAGAGACTATGGACTCTGGGAAACAAATGGAGGGATTTAGAAGGGGGTGGAATGGGTGAACCTGGTAATGGGTATTAAGGAGGGCACGGATTGCACGTGGGTGTTACATGCAAACAATGAATCATGGAACACTACATCAAAAACTAATGATGTACTGTATGGTGACTAACATAACACAATTAAAAAATTATTATGGTATCTCTATAGTGTTCATTTTCCTTTTGAATGAAAAGCTAGGAAATGTACATTGATGTATCCCATAGTTTTTTCTCTATAAGTCAAAGTCACACTTATCATATGTCTTAGAATAACCTGGAGTTGCTTTGCTTATGGAATTGATAGGAATACATTTTTAGAATTCTTGGTCAGAATGCTAACTCTATATTTGGAGAGTAAGTAGAGCTAGAATGAGTAAGAAAAGCTTAGCTTCTTAATTTTAACTTATAAAATAAGATAGTACATGATTTTTAGGTTTTAAGCCTTTTTTTCATGTATTGAGAAAATATATACTATGCCTAACTTATGTATATTCACTGTGTTCCCTACATTCCTTTATATGGTATTATTTGGACTTGAGAAAAGGTTTGTGTGAAATAATGGCTACAACAGAGTAGGTAGATCTTAGGTCAACTCACAAAGTTTCACTGGACTTATACCATAAGAGAGCTTTTCTTCCCTTATAAAATATAACCACTCTGGAGTGAAAAAAAGTAATGTAGAACATGACTTTTAATGTCACAAGGTGTATATCTGATTGAAAAATAATGACTCATACATAAATATATCAATAGCAATACAAGTGCCAAATGAGTGACACATCAGAATTATGTCTGATGGCTTGAGTGGGAAGAATAACATGGGTGAAAGTGTTTAGGGTAAGTTTTGAGAGAAGGTATACTTTGAAATGAAACTTTGAATGATGGGTAGAATTCAATGGATGGGAGGAATGGTGAGCAATGCCGATGGGTAAAAAGAAACAAATGTGAGTGAAAGCTTATTAGGTAGAGCTGTGGGCACAGCTATGGCGAAAGTGAACCTGCAGAACTAGAAAAGGCCAGTGACCTCCCCACCAGTACTCACCCTTCCCTTGAACTGCACTGTGGGGCCATCTCTTCTCCAGGCCTAATTTGGTTGTGTCCTTACCTGTGTCAGCAGAACCTCCACCTGAAATCAAGTGTTGGTGTGAACTCTTCCTCAGAAGACCTACAGTGCCTCCATGAGCACATACTTGGCTTTGAGAGGAGCTCTAACCTTCCTCTCAGCTGTGAATGAACTTAACACCGAGAAGACTGGAGTATCTCCATTTCAGGAGCAAGTCTAACTANGTGGGTAAAAAGAAACTAATGTGAGTGAAAGCTTATTAGGTAGAGCTGTGGGCAAAGCTATGGCGAAAGTGAACCTGCAGAACTAGAAAAGGCCAGTGACCTCCCCACCAGTACTCGCCCTTCCCTTGAACTGCACTGTGGGGCCGTCTCTTCTCCAGGCCTAATTTGGTTGTGTCCTCACCTGTGTCAGCAGAACCTCCACCTGAAATCAAATGTTGGTGTGAACTCTTCCTCAGAAGACCTATAGTGCCTCCATGAGCACATACTTGGCTTTGAGAGGAGCTCTAACCTTCCTCTCACCTGTGAATGAACTTAACACCGAGAAGACTGGAGTATCTCCATTTCAGGAGCAAGTCTAACTACCTTACCTTTACAGATTCTGAATTTGTTTTGTTTATTTGCTTGTCTTTGACATAGCTCTCTGTTTAAAACAAAATGGCTGCACCATCACCTCTGAAACATTGGAGGTTAGTAGTTTAGGTTGAACATATTCGGAATATTGCTCGAGGCACTAGGAGAAGGCTGTGGGCTTTTATTTGTTCTCGCTTTAGCTAAAACCTCACGTGAGCTAAGATATGTAGCTCTGGCCACAGTGACACCACTCTGTCATGTATTTGAGGAATCATAGCTGCTCTGCCTAAGTGACCATTAACTTATTGTACTAGTTTATTTTATGACATGGAGATACCCTCCTGCTAAATGTCAGTGCAGCCCTTCTGTGAATGCGTGTGACAGTGTGTCTCCCCAGGAACATTTTCTTCATTTCTTTCATCCTTGAATTTTTAATAATCCCAACCAGATGGACATCTTCCTTCTTCTCTAAATAGCAATGCTCTGGAGTTTGCTTATCCTGAGATTTTTGTAACATTTGTGATGAACTCTTTAATGAGTAATAGCAAAGGGATTCTGGAGTTCAGCTTGTTAATTAGCAGTACAGCTTCTGGCTACCGTTAGGTCGAAAATAATTGATTTATATTTCAACACTATACTGTACATGTGTTCTCACACAAAGGTATTTGTTAATCTTCCTGAAAAGAGGCTTTTCAAAAAAACACTCTGTAAATTGCATCCGCTTATGCAGCAAGTCAGGAAGGTAGGTATTTACATTTTATTCATGTGAAGGATTAAAAGGATTGTTCTTATCTTAATCATAGCTTCTTGTTACAGAATTTGAAAATGTAATAACATACGAGATTTTCTACTATGATTCTGGGTATCTCTAAGATAGGAATGTAAATAAAGTTGGATTATAAATGAACATAGATATAATATATTTTAGGACCCTGTCAAATGTTAGCTAATAAACACTTGGTTATAGATTTAAATTTACCACTGATTTGCTTACTGTTAAAGAACCATTAAGATTTGTTTGATCACCAAGTAGAGTGAAAAAAACAAATATTGACTAAGAGTCAAAAGACTGGATTCTGGTATTAATTCTGCCACTATTTAGGTATGCAATCTGTAGTAAGTCATTTCTTCAGTTCTTCCATCTGTAAAAACGATGGACTTGGTCTCCAACCCAAGGTGATTTACGACACTAAAATTCCATGAATTTAAGTTTTTTATTTCTGTTTCCTTTCCCTGTAGTGGCATTTCCAGTGACCCCGAAGAGCAAGGGGCATGATTTAGTCTCCTAATTTCAATTGATCATACCAGAATATAGTATCACTTGCATTTTTAAATGTTTGTGAATCAGGATATAGTTCTCTGGACACGTCCTTATCAATATCTGTTAACACCACTTGCAGAATAACAGCCTTTGCCAACCTTTACAGAAATTTATAACCATAATTAAACAAATGTACATTTGGACTTTTCCATTACCTTCTGTAAATAAATTATATTTAAGTTCTGAAGAAGAATGTTTTAGGGGTGTTCCAGCCTGGGAGGTACTGGGGGGAAGTAAGCAGATACTGTGTCTCTTTCTATGTACTTTAATCTCTATTCTGACAAAAACATGATCATTAGCAATTTTATGATGAAATGAACGGAGTGTGCTTATCAAATTTGTCAATATTAGGAATCATGATTTATCTCCAGACCACTTCTAGGAATTAACAATAACTGGAATCTCTGAATTCTCCACTATTATGTATGACCCAGGAAATAAAAGTCACACAAAAGATATAAAGCATATAGAATATATATCCTTTTTCTTCAGAAAGCTTTTATTCTGGGTATGTTTAATTTCTGAAAAACTTTGTCCACTTCAGGAATTATATCTTCACATTATACCACTTTTAATTGTTTATTTATTAATATGTCAATTGGACTATGAAGAAAAACACTTAAAATGTGCTTTTAAGAAAGTGAAATATTCCTGATTAGTAAGTGCTACTACAGAGGTAGGAAATTATTCCAGAGAAAGGATAACTGCAAAACAAAAACATAAACAAAACAAAAATGGCGAATGGGCACAAAAGCCTGTACATATATTTCTCTGCAAATAGCAAGAATAAGCTTAAAGGCCTGTTATGCTCGAGCTATTTTGCAGAGAATCCTTGATAAAATTAAAATTAATGTGTGAAGATGCACCAGAAGGAAATGTCTACTATTGTGGCATTTGAAGAATAAGATTTATGATTATCAAAATGCTGTTGAAGCCAGCCGAATATATTTATTCACTATTTGCTGTGTGCAGGTTGCTATCTTAATGTTGGGGGTCACTAAAAGATTCTGATAGCAAGGGCCTTGATTATGGTTTTGATGAGCTTAGTGACTTTTGAGGCAAACTCAATTCATATTTGAATGCAATGTTTTCCTCAATAAATTCATGTCATAATGAATATAGAGGCTATAGAAATGATGATTGATTCTTCTTTTGTGCACAATGTACTATTGATTTTTCTTTGTCAGCATAAATTAACTTACCCTTTTAACTCCCCAAGACAAAACAAGCAACCCATCTTCTTTTTCAGTGGTGCCATATCAGAATGATGTATCTCCACTGACAGCTTTGTTTTCTTTATGAATTGCTACAGTAATTTTGTTAAATACCCACAATTTACTAATAGAAGTACTTAAGTCACTCAGGTTGGTGGTCAGTGCGATTTTTATATATTGAAAATTCTGGGGAAGAGAAATGATGAGAATGGTAATCTGTGTCTAAGTTGTGCATGTGTGCATGTACATGTGTGTCAAAATAGAAGGAGAAAAAATGCCTTAGACCTAGTGAAGTTCTGCATACCTTGTAATATGAAAGCTGTGCTTTTTAGTGGGTTTGGAAATTGGATTTAGAGAATATTAAGGCAAAAGATCAATAGAGATGGATTCTTTTATATAGAGAGCAAGCATGTTATCACTGCTTAAAGGAAAACTCATATTGTGTTTCTAACTTTAAACAATGTACTCTGGTATCACTGAAATAGAGAG
The DNA here is from genome assembly GCA_002007465.1 of Ailurus styani. Taxonomy (NCBI): domain Eukaryota; kingdom Metazoa; phylum Chordata; class Mammalia; order Carnivora; family Ailuridae; genus Ailurus; species Ailurus styani. The sequence continues at coordinate 8,796,276 of LNAC01000039.1, forward strand.
TACATTCTTAAAATTCCAAACCATATCATTCAAAGGTCTTGTTATTCTTTGACTCTTTTACAAATAAAATTTTTGACTTGTTAAATATATTAAGTTTTGTTCCTACAAAAGTATACCTGTTGAGTATTTTTAATGTCAGGTGATGATTTCCATCTGTTCCCAAGTGGTCTTTCATCATTCTAATATTAAATATAAGCTATTGGGGATAAACGGTGTTTTCAGGGCTATGTGATTATTGCCAGTGTCTAGGGACACCATTAACCTTCTGATCTAGGTAAGGGGTCATTCATGGAGCTGGCTAACATAGAACTCTCCGGTAGGAGTATTTTGCAGTCCTGATTATTTTTAAATAGCAGATGATGATTTTCAATTTACATTAAAATTATTATTAAAATCTGATTTTAGATATGTAAATTATAGTTTCATAACACATTAATTTTCTTCTGCTCAACTTTTATTTCATTGGGGCAATTATTTGTCAGATATCAGATGTGAAAATACCTGAAATCAATTTCATTTGACCTCTCACATCTGTAGATTCATCATTCTCTCCACCTCTCCCATCTCCTTCACATTGCCCAAACAGAGTGCTACTCTTTAGGATACACATGCTATTACAAGATTTATTACTGTCATCGATTTCCTCATCTTTGCCTCCATCTAGCATTTTCAACTGCCTTCTGGTAAATTCTTTTCCTATATGCGTTATATTTGCCCACAGAAAGGCCAAGCTGAACAGATGGATGGCATCCATTTACTATTCAAAACTATTTTTCTGGTAAATATAATTTCTAATACCCATACAAGGTTTCAATCTTTCTGTAGGGATACAAAGAGAATAAATCTAAAAGTGCAGCACATTGAATTTACCTTGACAGTTGGCATTTCTCTTGATTACATGTTTATTGGACTCACATGGAAGATTTTGGGGTGCTCACATCACAAATATTAAGTACTTCTCCCATGAAGAATCATGAAAAAATAAGCTTGCATCTGACATATAGAGAAGATTATCTACTTACTCTAAGATTCAGAGAAGAATTCTACTAATTACTTTTTTTTATGAAATAGGTTTGTGTTTTCTCTTTGGGATGTTTAATAAATTTACCACCAATATTTTGGTTTCTTTATTATTTTACTTGAGATGTTTTGTACTAAGTCAAATACAATATTTCTAAACATCGAAAGCAAGATGATTGTATAGTTAACAGAAAAAGATAATTTTAGAAATAGAGAACACTAAATAACCACTAAAAAAAAGACAATAACTTATAAGCTTCCTGTAGTAGTCTTCAAATATTTTTGTCAAAGAAAATATTTTCTGGCTATTTTAATAATTCTCAAATATTTTAACTATTTAATTACACCTATATCAAATATGTATGGCTACATATTTTCATATGCATATATGGCAATTGTTATAAAATTCTTAGTTTGTTTAACTTTCTTTTAGCTGAAATCATCTTTCTAATTTCTTTCAGTCCTCCAAGTTTTCCAGTGCTTTCTGAAGGCTGATTTGGTGGCTCATCTATCTTTTTGGTTTGTTAATTGGTTAATTTATCATTGCTTGAAAACTTGGCATCCTAAACAGAAAATATTTCCATTATTTTTGATGAGGCAGTTTTCTCGTGCTGTATTTCAGAATTTACACCACACCAGTTTTTTTTTTTAAAGATTTTTAAATTTATTTATTTGATAGAGAGAGAGATAGAGCGCACAGAAGGAGAGTGATAGGGAGAAGCAGTCTCCCCAGTGAGCAGAGAGCCCAACATGGGACTCAATGCCAGGATCCTGGGGTCATGACCTGAGCAGAAGGCAGCCGCTTAACCGACTGAGCCATCTGGGTACCCCTCACACCAGTGTTTTTGAGGAACCCAGACTTCATCTAGATTCTTTCTCAGCCCCACTCTCCTCTTATTTGGGTAAAAAGCGCTAAGAAGTGGTCCTCAGTTCCTGTAACCCCGTCTTCCTCCATTATGCATTTTAAGTCTCAAATCTACAGAGGGCATGCTCTCTGACTGTATTTCTTTATCCTTATAATTTCTACTTTAAAATAACTGATCTTGATACCAAGTTTGGTTACCAGTAGTTGTATTTTTTATTAATTTCCTAAATTCCTACAGAATCATAAGTTGAACACTTAAAATATGTCTGGCACTGAAGTAAGTGCTTCACGTCAGATGATCTCTGTGGACCAGCTAGCTGTAACTAAACAAGCAGGGGGAGTGGTATTCCAGCAGTGCCTCTGTGGTTAGGAAATGAGGTGAGATCTTCAAAGAAAAGACTAAGTTAAGCAGACAGTCTTATAAACATCTAGTGTGGGAGTTTTTCTTTTACTTTATTAGCAGATGTGTCAAAGTATTTGTTTATTGATTAATTTTTATTTACTATTTATCCCAATTCAGTTTGTTCTGTGGATGGGACAAATGAATAATAATAGAGAGAGCTCAGGTCATGATCCCAGGGTCCTGGGATCGAGGCCCACATCGGGCTCTCTGCTCAGCAGGGAGCCTGCTTCCTCCTCTCTCTGCCTCCGTCTCTGCCTACTTGTAACCTCTCTCTCTGTGTCAAATAAATAAATAAAATCTTAAAAAAAAAAAGTCATTGGTCAATGTTCTTTGCATGCAGCCTCAAAACCAAATTTCCAAAAGTCCAAATTTCCAAAAGTCCATCATTTCGTCCTTGAACATCTCTTGAACCAGTCCTGACTGTTGTTCTCATCTAGTTCCCAACTCTTTATACGTCTCCTATACCAGATGCAAAGAGTTCTAATATATGAAGCCACATAAAGCTTTTCTGCCTTTGATATTACTGCTCTCTCTTCTTGAGGAGGATTCCTGCTTTTTCCCCTTGTGATGATAGGAATAAACATTTTGTTTGTTTATTTATTTATTTAAAGATTTTATTTATTTATTTGACAGAGAGAGAGAGAGAGATCACAAGTAAGCTGAGAGGCAGGCAGAGAGAGAGGTAGAAGCAGACCCCCTGCTGAACAGGGAGCCTGATGCGGGCCTCAATCCCAGGACCTTGAGATCATGACCTGAGCTGAAGGCAGAGACTTTAACCCACTGAGCCACCCAGGTGCCCAGGAATAAACACTTTAGACCATGCTCTCCTAATAAGATCCATGACATGATGCATCAAAAATGATTATATGTAATAAATTAAGAAGCAAAATACAAATGAGTAAATTTTAAAGAATTAATTGGCTTTATTTAGTAATTCAAAAAGCAGGCAGCATCCAATCCAGCAGATAGATAGGAGTGCCAGAAAACTATACAAGGCAAGAGATTTGGTAGGAAGAAGAAAGCAGGAGCAAGGAAGTTGCCCTAGGTGGAAAGTGAGTTGGTTATTTCAAGGTTACTTTCCCTATAGAGGATGGCAGGGCTTTATCAGGCCAATACTTACCTAATGCTGATTAAGCGCTTTCTGACTGACTGGCTTAAGATTCCATTTCTGAGAGACCCCAAACTGTAATTAAGTTAGATCTCTGTTTGGTGAGATGGGGCTTAGCATAAGCTACTCAATTTAGGGCCTGTTGTCTTATTTTCAACAAATATTATCTCATATAAAGCTGATGCTCTCATTATTTCCACTTTTACTGTTGAAGAGACTAAGATATGCAGAGAGGTTGAGTTACCTGCCCAAGGTCAGAAGCTGGGAGCATGTCAGAACTGATATCTGTTATAAAAGTAATGCATCATGTTTTTGCCGAAGGACTTGTCCACATTAATTTGGCGCAAAGATGTTACGAATTAAAAATGAAGAGTAAACTCTCCAATAAAATGTATAAACTAAATATAAACCAAATGCAAAGAATTACTGAAAGTATTAATTATTATTTACGTGATTGAGTCTTAAACCTTGAGTTAGAGACCTACATACTTTGTGGCTTAATTTAAAATAGATAGAATAATAAATAGACTCAGCTGGGTAGCAGTACGTGATGACACAGAAGTATGACAGAGTGAAGGGACACAACTCTGATAAAAAAACAAGAGTTATTGTTTCGATCATCTTCTGTATCAAATAGATCCAAATGGAGGACATTGTGGGCCATATGTCACTCTTCTAAAGGGGAGCCTTCCACCTAAAATACCTACGTGATAGTTCTGGACCAATTTCAGAAATGAGAACGGTTGAGATTTTTGTTAGTTTGTGTGTCATGTGGAAGAGGTGAGAATGCATCTCTCACAGAAAGAATGATGTGATGAGGGTACTCCTCCTTTACAAAGTACACAGGCAAATTGTGATAGTTTACTTTCAGCTATGCTATTATCATTTTTTTCACCTGTCTTTCTGAGAAAGGAAATTGGGGAAATGGTGTTTTCTGTTTCTAATAAGTAGTTTCTTAGAACACAGTGAAAGAAATCTTGAGTAAGAGCTATTTGAAAGAGTACTTTAAATATTTCATATACGTTTTATCTCCCTCTAAGATGCATGATGCTTTCTTGGCATCTATTCTAGGAGAAAAAGATTTCTTTTTTATTTTTGACAAAACACTAAATTGCAACTTTTGAGGGTTTTTGTGCATGTGTGTGTGAAGTCAGATAGCACCATTATCTGGTAGAAAATTTATTCTTGTTATATTTATGCCACTCTTCAAATGTAAAGAATCGCCATAATACATCTGACAGAAATAAATAGATAGAACTATGAATACAATTCTTTTTTATTGATTACTTCTAAGCGCAGGCAATGCAGCCTTCTGGCTAGACTTGCAATGCTCTCCTTTCAAGTCAATGCATAGCTCTCCAGATCTACTTACTTCTATAAAATGGTCAATGTATTGTTGAGCAGACTCTGAGTTTTGAAGACAGAAAGGCAGTACAGCATTTCAATTGGAATTCTTTTGACTGGAGGGTTGGGTGATTAAGCTGGTCGCTTGTGGAAATATATTGATTTCATGATATATTTTCAGGAACCGATTTTTCTTTTCTGCAACACTGTGTCATGATGTGCTATTTAGAATTTCTTCTCTTCCCAGAGGGACATGGCACAGCTTTCTACAACTCCTGAAATGAAGCTATAACAATGGAAAAAGGGAATATTGTGTCATTGTTATATTCAACCCCCTAAATGTTAATAGAGAATCCACAAATATGAATTTGTGTTTTTCTTGGTTTTTTAGTCTTATGAAATAAGCATGTTTTAGTTTATTATGTATTAGTCATATTATCCATAAAAGCACACTATAATATACTAAATTCTTAAATTACAGACAACACATGAAATGTGTAAATTAGTTTTGTACATGACATAGAATATTAGTTGTCCAAAAGGACTATGCTTTTTCCCCAGATTTTTTTGCTTTAGAAATTATTCTTTAAAATTGACTGTTTTATTTTTAAACCTATTTTATTTAAATTCAGTTAGTCAACATATAGTGTATCATTAGTTTCAGAGGTACAGTTATTCATCTGTTGCATATAACAATTAGTGCTCATTACATCACAGGCCCTCCTTAATGCCCAGTTACTTCATCCTCCCCATCTGTGTCCCCTCTAACAACCATTAATTTGATTCCTATGGTTAAGAATCCCTTGCAGGGACTCTTTTGTCTCCCTCTTTAATTTTGGCTTATTTTATTTTTAAATGAATAGTCTTAGTCTCTGTTTGAATACATTTATTGAGATTATATTATATACCAGGCACCTTCGAATACTAAATTTCATTTAATAGTCACAAGAATTATTTAAAGTAGACAGTATTACCCTTTTACAGATAGGAAAAAATTTAAGACTTAAAAATGTTATGTGTCAAGAATCACCCAAATAGTGTCTTATAATAAGATAATAGTAAAATACAACATGCATCTTTTTTTTACACATTCAGTACACAGTCTAGTCCTCTTTTCCTTTATCTTCATGGAGATACACATCAAAATACTCTATTCCCCAGCTTCTTTTGCATCTAAATGTGGCTTAATGGCCCCGTTCTGGTCACTAGAAAGAAGTCCCTGTAGAAGGCTTTTATCTTTGTTTTTTTTTCTTCTAAAAAAATAGATTTCATACCTGGAATCAAGTAGTCATTTTGAGACTTCATAAAATTGCCAATCAGGAAGACAAATGATTCTGCAAGATTAAGTCTTCCTGAAATAGTTATACCAGATAATTTTGGACTTGATATTGCATTAAAAAAAGAAACTGCTAATTTTTTGAAAGTCCATGTTTATTTAACTTTTTGTTACTCTCAGCCCTACACGTTTCTAACTGATGTAAAAGCACATTTTGATTCTCTAAAACTAGCTTAAAATAGATCAGAATAAAGATAAGTTTTAAAAACTGAGAACATGGTATGCCTGGGTGGCTCAGTTGGTTAAGTGGCTCACTCTTGATTTCAGCTCAGGTCACAGTCCTGGGGTTCTGGGATTGAGCCCTGCATCTGGCTTCACCATCAGTGGGGAGTCTGCTTGATGATTCTTTCTCTCCCTCACCTTCTGCCCCCCCCCGCTTGCACACGCTCTCTCTCTCTCTCTCTCTCTCTTAAATACATAAATAAATCTTAAAAACAAACAAACAAACGAACAAAAAAAAACCCTTGAGAACCTGATTAGGCCAGAATCATTCAGCCAAAATACCTCATATTCACCTTCCCTTTCTGCTTTCTCTAATCAATGCCTTAATTTCCTCCGAATTATATTCAACTAAGCTGTATAATATGCTTGGCAACCAAGAAAATTAGCTCAATATTGAATCACCGAGACCAGTACTGAGATTATTAACCAAAATATGTGCCATTATGTCTTGTGCATTTGCTATTAGTAAGATGCCAATTTGGTTTAGTGTTTGTAGTATCCAAAATAAACTGAAAAATAGAAAAAGTTACATGATTCTCAGAATCCAAAGGATGAAAATTATTTCCTAGGAAAAGGAAAACTATTCCTGGTACTAATACTGGAGAACATATTTTCCCATGGGTCATGATAAGAATTTATATTAATGTATTGAAACTCATTCCACAACAGCATTTCTTTATATACTGAGTTATCTAGGGATGTTTCTTATAACCTTCCTTAGTGTTTAATATCATTACACTGCAATCATATGTGAATAAGCAGAAGCAGTAAAAATCAAACAACGGATACCAAAACAGTGCAGACCAGTAGGAATGGACTATCTGTAAGGCCATAAAAACATCCCCTGCATATTGCTTCATTCAGCTGTCTTTGCTAAGACTTTGCTTTTATTGTTGCTTTCTGTGGTGGTTGGGGGAAGACTTCAGAGAATATGACCCCCCAAAAAGTTTAGTCTGTACTTAAGGAACAATTAAAGAAATTAGATAATAGTTTAAATGAATCAAATTAATAAATTACTAAATCCCTACTGTGGGCTGGTCACCTAGATGGTGAACCATAGGACATGGTTGAATTAATGCTTCTTGTCTGTGTCAACAACCTATCTAAGCTCTGGTGAGACTGAAGACGCGGAGTTACTGACTTCTGATTGACTCCAGGCTTCTGTTGTGCTTAGAGAAGAATGCCCACTATGCCTTGTCTTTTTTCTGAGTAAGTATATTTATTCTCTGATTTCTCTAACTTTCCGCTCTCCCATCCTCCTTCCCCTGTCTCCTTCCCTTTCTTCTCCTTTCCCATTTTTATTTTCTCCCTTTCTATATAATCAGAATTTGTGATTTCAGCTTATTTTTGTTTGTTGTCCTTTTCTCCTGCCTAAAAATGCATAGACTCCATCTTTGGAGTCATAATTTCTTTGGCAATTAATCTATGTATTTCATGTAACTTATTATTATAAAAAAAACCATGAAGGTAGAGCCAACTCTTTTTGGATAAAATAAATCACTACAAGGAGATACAGGGTTATGAATCTGGTTATTTTTACCTATAAATTTGTGAATTATATTTTTTTAAGAAAGAAATTCTTTATCCAATAATATGTGAACACTAGAGTAAAGGGAAAACTGAGAAGAAATGATAGATGATTAACTTTTTCAGAAAGATGCAAGATGACGGTTTCCAGTATACAAACACTGTCTTATCTAGACAAAGACTAGGTTAAATGTTTGCGACTTTCTAGGGTGGAAGTAATTTTTTACACTATTTTCATCTTTCCATCATAAATTGCAGAAAGATGGGAGGGTCATGGTTCATCTAACAGTTTCCCTTTCGATTACAGCAATTTTAAGGCAAATCAGAAGTAAGACCAGACAAGCTGACAGGACCCTTTTAAATACCCTTCCTTATTTTAAATACAATCTGAGACTCCAAAGCATAAAGCCTGAGCTTTTGAAACACAATTGGGCCAGTGCACGAAGACATTTTAACGACTGAGTTAGATATGAACGCTTATTAATATTGGACTTGGGGGTGAGGGTATGGTTACATTAGATGAATATAAGTTCAGTTATGGAGCAAAAAGAGAGCTAAAATACATTGTTCTGCTTTTAAGTGTGTTTGATAAACAGTTGGCAGTGAAATAATATCTGAACAAAGGAATTCAGTTGGCATTTTGCTAGGCATCTGAATGAACAATAAATTCTATATAGGTTTTTTATCTTTTTTTTTTTTTTAACCCCTCTAAGAGTTATTTGGAGAGGTGTGGTGGAGTGGAGAGCAACCTGGGAGAGAATATTTGGAAAGTGAAAGTTGAAATTTTTCTTGATTTTGGCTTCTGTAAAGTTATAAGAGGGTTGAGTATTTGATTAGGAACAATCAGAAAAATTAGAGTGAATTGCTTTAACGTTTTATCATTAAGTGAAAATGGTATTTTTTTTGGAAATGCTAAAATATTCTTAAAATAAAAAGAAAAAAATTAACAAATGCAATGTATAGTGTGAAGATTCTACCTCAAAATGTTACGGATGATTACATTACAATAGAGAATTGAGGTTAACTTCTTTTTTCTAACTGTGTCAATCAATGATTCTTGTCTTTATTTCTCCCATGTGCCTACTGATTTTTATGCCATGTAATTCATAGCAGTCATGGCACTGAGATTACCTTTTATTCTCAATTATCCCTATTCTAATTTAGCAATATGTATATTGCTTTAAAAATATTTCTTAAAGAGCCAAATTTTTAGAAGACCAATTTTTAGAGTTTTAAATAGAATGCAAGTTAGCAGAATGTCCAAAAATAAGACTTCTCTAGGAAAAACATAAATTAGAACACAGTTTTTCAAATTGATACTCAATTATTAACCTATTAGATACCTAAGCAAGAACTGCAACAATTGTTATACTTTTATTAATTAAATAGCCTGTTTACAAATATATTTCCTAAGAAAACTTAATAATATAAGTTTATATATTTATAAACTTAAATAACTTAAAGATTATAAATATATAAACATATACTTATTTATGTATTCATATATTTATTTATATAGTCATTATAATTTAATTTATTTAATAATTCACATATAAATATATTATTAATTTATGTTTATCAATTTGTTATAATTTACATATCAAATATATTTATATATAAATAAAGTATATATATTTATAAAGTAACTTTATAATATAAAACTTTAATAATTTAAGACTGTCCATAAAGAACAATTAGGTAGCCATAAAGCATGATATCAATTGAAATGATAAGAAAAAGTGTATTATTGCATAATGTACATGAGAAGCAAGCCATGCAGTGAGCAGGTAGAACCAACATCCTACTGAAAAGCCCATGAGAAACACTGGTCATGAAAGACAAGTAGATATAAACTCTTTTTGCTTGTTCAAATCAGATGAAGAAAACACAGCTTGGAAAAAAAAATATTTGGTATTCTTTTTGTGTATGAGTGTATGACAGTTTGCTGAGAACTCAATCATAATGGAGAAATCATGATTATTTTATAATGTTTCCTTTCATGCTTTAAGCAACACCAATTTAGGCACTTACTTCTTCTAAGTCTCAAATTGTCCAGTTCTAAAATGGGGATAACATGTCTCTTTTGACCTGAATCATGAAAAAAAGACAATGTCTGGGTAGGAAGTGGCCTTAGAATTAAATCGGTCTACTTTTCTTCCCTCACTGTGAATGTTTTTATGTCATTGTAATTTTATATGTTGAGTTAGTCAACTTTAGTCTACTTCTTGATTTGATGCTCGAATTCATCTCGAATTGATGTCATTCTCCTACCAAGGTGGCATACAATCGAACTTCCCTATCCATGGGGAAGTCTGCCCTGTCTTTAAACTCAAAATTGTCATAGGAACAATATCTTTATTTTAACCTAATGTAATTTTACATATTTTTTGTGAAGTCTAGTTCCATATCATGTGGACATTGAGAACACATTTGGTCCCTCTTCCATAGAATAACACTTCAAATACTTAAACATTATAATATTCTGACAAACTCTCCCATTCTCATTCTCTTCAATTTCTAAACAGCTTGTATTTCTAAACAGCTTTGTATTTAGCTTCCATGTCTAGAGCTATAAAATAACCTTTCTAGGACTTTGATAGGAATTATACACACCTGTTACCAATTTGGGAAGAATTAACATCTTTATTATGTTGAGCCTTGCAATTCAGGAACACGTATGTTTCACTATTTAAATAGATCTTCAATTTTTTCATCAAGATTTTGCAGTTTCCAGCATAGGAGTCCTGTACATATTGTTAGATGTATCCATAAGTATTTCATTTTCTGGGTGATTGTAGATGGTGTTCTATTATGAATTTCAGTGTCTGTGTTTTCATTGCCAGTATATAAAAATACGGCTGATTTTTATGTTTCTGTGATGGTCATCAGCTTATCTGCAAATAGTGACTCTTTCTTTCTTTCTGATCTGTATCCCTTTTGTTTCCTCTTCTTGCCTTATCACCCTAGAACTTCTAGCCCCACTAAATGAGAGTGGTAAGAAAGGACAAATTGTCATATTACCAGTCTTCATGGGAGAGCATTCACTCCTTCTCCATTTAAAATAACATTAATGGTAGTTTTCTGTGGATTATTTTATTAATTGAGGAAGCTCTCCTCTATTTTTATTTTTCTGAGAGTTTTTATTGTGAATAAATATTTAATTTTGTCATTTGCTTTTTTATGTATCAATATAGTCATGTGATTTTTCTTCTTTACCTTGTTAATAAAATAGATCACATTGATTTGTTTTCCAATGTTGAGCCAATGTCGCATGCCTGGAATAAACCCCGTGATGTATAGATAGAAATATAGATATAGATACACACACTTATCTATGTACATGTGTATATATGTATATAATTTTTTGCACATTTATGAAATCTGTTTATTAATATTTTTAAAGGATTTTTGTACTCTATTAATGTTCATATCATAATCAGCATTTTCTTTTATAAGAAACTATGTATTCTATTTTAGGGGCATATTTTGGAATAAAAAATATTTTATGTCTTCATTATTATAACAATGTTAAAACAAACTCATGGAAATATAAATAAACAGATTTATAGAAAAGTATCTATTAGTAGGTATATATTAAATAGATGAGTATGTAAATGAAAACAATTCACCCCATTACTTGAAAAGTAGAAAAAGCTCAACTTTATGTATATGGCATGCTCTTGTGGCTGTGCTATGCATGAGTATTTGGTAGATTTTATTGCTTGTTCTTAATTTTGTACATAGTGTTTATAAAGTGCCAAGTACTATTTATAAATATTAATTCATTTAATCATAGTTACAGTCTGTCAGGTATTATTCTTATTCCTGCTTTTTATGTTATTAACAGAATTGATAACAGGAGAGGAAAACAAACCAAAATTGAACAATATGCATTCACTCATATTTTTTCTTTGCTGCCATAAAGTTATTTATATATTTATACTAGTAGAGAAAAATGTTGAGCGTTTTTGTTTGTTTGTTTCAAGAAAAGTTTCATTATTTTCCTGAATCATCATCACGTTGCTAATATTACAAACAAAACAAAATTTCAATAAGCTGGCATTTCCTGAAAATAAAACAGCTATATTAAAGGCTATGGAACCAAGGTGGCCATTCTCAGTTCATTCAATAAATATTCCTTGATCCACTTTTATTAAAATTTTTTGGTGTCACTCAAAATGAAGTCTGAATAATAAAAGTAAGGGATATGGCAGGAATACTAGTTGAAATAGATGTTGGAATCATACATTAGAAGCAGCTGAAAATGCTATTTTGAAAGAGAAACAATGAAAATAATATATGGTAATTTGTCATGCAAAACAAGGAGTTAACTCTTTTATGTGGCTTCAAAAAGAAGAATGTTGTGTTCAGTAATTCAATAAAATTATTAAATGCCTGTTGTGTGTCAGGTATGTCATAAGCTTTGGGAACAAAACTGGAGCTGTGACATGGTTCTTAAAACTGTTCTACATCTAGTAGTAAGGAAAGACATGGAAGAAGAAAATGCATAATGCAATGTGGTAACTCTCATAAAATAAATATGCACAAAGTGATACGTTTTGGCCAAAGGAACATAGTTAGAAGGAATCAGATTTTTACCAAACATACTAACAATCCTTCAAAAATAGAGCTATCTCTTTAAAAAAGGAACAGACTGAGAAGTAGTAGTCCATAATCATGAAAACACTCAAGCAGAATGTTGCTAATTGTTAAGTCAGAAATATTGCGGGTTGGTTTTCTGCACTGGTTGAGATCGAAGACTAGGAGACTTCACCTGTGTGGTCTCCTGCAACTCTGAGATTTGTGGGGAGTTTAGGAAGTGTTGTGCCCACTTGTCAGATCACCGAGAAAAGCCTGGGGTAAAAAGCATTTTAACAAGTGCTTGTCAAAACCTCATATGGGCCTCTCGTGGTGGTCTTTGCCATGGGAAATATAAAGTACAACGTATAAATCATATTCTTTGCTGGCTGAAAATTGTAACCTGTTTAGTTTTAAAGTTATCCTCATTCATTTAACAAGTAAGTATATGGCATTTCTACTAACGATTAGATGTTTTGTCATTGGTAATTATTATTATTACTTATTAATAGCTGTCACTGAGCTCCTAGGGCACTCCATTGACACTGTATCATTCTTTGTTACTTAATCCCCTCCGCGTTGCTGTTTAACAGAGATAGTCCTCAACATGGATAAGACAATCACATTGATAATGAGAAAAGCTTAAAAAATCACCCAGGATTACCCAGTTGGTATAAGGTGCAGTTAGGTTTTAAACTTGATTCAACTAATTTAAAAACTCATGGCGTTTGAGAATAAGCCAGATGGTCCATTAGAGAACAATCTAAACCACACTAAACATTGTCTGAAATTACACTGGATGATTCATATGTTGGTTACTAACATCAGATAATTTTTTTCTTACAAAAAACATAAATTACAATTTTATATAATCTAATACTTTCCAATATTTCTTAAACTCTTGACATGCTCCACGCATGATTTTAGAGAACTTTCACTTAACCATCACCATAAATTTATGAGGAATTTCTTTGCTAACCATTTGCATTTTAGAGAAAATGTTATCCTTAATCTCAGAGCATTTTTTTAACCATCAAAACTGATACCTGTTTTTGTGAATACCCCTCCCACTTCATGTACCCACTGCAATAATGTGTATATTCTTCTAAATAATCTATGACAATCTGATATTCATTTGCTCTATTCTTGAAGGCATGCAGTATGTAAAATATACCACATTATAATCCACATTTAAATAATATTTTGTTCCTTGGAAATTATATTAACAGAAGAGAAAACCCTTCAGACTATTGCCTGAACTTAGCTGAAATGACAGCTTATTAAACTGAAATACTTCAGCATATTATTCTAAGGACTTATGATTAACTGAATTTAATTTCTAGCCTATATTTCCTTATTACCAGAATAGTTATTTAATAGTTATCCTGAAATTATCCAATCATAATTTATCAACACAAAGCTATTTTCTTACAGAATCAACATGAGTATCTTTGGCTATTCTGGAACTTAATAGTGGACTCACAACTATGATGACTGAATCTGTCAAAATTTTAAGAGCATATTTGGAATTTTTTTAAAAGATATATTTATTTATTTTAGAAAGAGAGTGAGAGCACGCAGGGGTAGGGGCAGAGGGAGAGAATCTCAAGCAGATTCCCCACTGAGCATGGAACCTGATACCTGTCTTAATCTCATGACCCTGAGATCATGACCTGAACTGAAATCACAAGTCAGATGCTTAATCCACTGATCCACCCAAGGCATCCCTGGATTTTTTTTAATGAAGCCAGAACTATGTTTCTGGAATTTTAATTTTAAATTTTAAATTTTAATTTTTAATTTTAATAATAACTAATTAAAAAAACTTCTACGTTTTATATTGGTTTACATTATGTTTGTCTTCTGCCTGCAGTTTGTGTCATTTAATAATTACAGTAAAGTTAAACAAATGTAAATATTTTATCATTTTATCATTTTCTGTAAAATAAGAATAATAGTATCTAGATTGAAGGTTTGGAGTAGAATTGGAACATGTTACATGCGAAAAGCTGTTGCCAAAGCAGGCAACCAATAAATATTCTCAATTATAATATGGACAAGCCTGGTCAGGCATTTCAGCCCTGCACAACGGTGTAAGCAATGACCTGGTGGGAAAACTCAGAGCTTTAAACCCTCCTACTTTTAAATGGTGCAGTTCATGTTTTGCATGAATAAGGCACAGGCTTCTGCCCTACCTTCGTTATGTGATTCGCACCGGACTGGGAGCTGTGGCAGGGGAGGGGTGGTTTATGTTTGGCACAACATTATAGCCCTGGGCATAGCACCCAGGGCACAAGACTTGTGGAATAAGTCTTCGAAAATTGAAAGAGAATTATGAGTTATGTATGATAAATACTTACTTATTAATTTAATTAAATTATTAGTTATTTAATTAATTTTATTATCTAAATAAATTAACTAATAATTTAATTTATCAATTTAATTTATTTACTAAATTAATACTCAATAAAATTAATTAGCTAATTTTAAATTTAATTAATTAAATTAGTTATTAATTTTCTATGACTGTGGTTACAAATGACCATCAATTGGGTGGCTTAAAACAACAGATATTTTTTATTCTTTCATAGTTTTGGAGACCAGAGTCCCAAATCAGTGTTTCAGCCAGGTTGAAATCAAGGTGTTAACAGGACTGCCTTTTCTGCAGAGGCTCTGCATTGGGTAAGAATCCATTCTTTGTCGCTTTAACTTCTTGTGGCTGCTGGCATTCCTTGGCTTGTGGTTGCATAATGTCCATCTCTGCTTCATGGTTCATAGCTTCTCCTCCACCTACTGTTGGTTTCAAATCTTCCTCTGCCTCCCTTATGACTATGCATGCATTTGCCTTTAGGTCCTGCCCAGGTAATCCAGGATAATCCCCTAATTTCAAATCCTTAATTTAATAACAATTACAAAGTTCCTAAATAGCAATTACCTCAGTTTTCAGGAATTAGAAACTATGTACCTTTGGGGCTCATTATTTATCCTAAGTCAGTTATAAATTTCATCCTGTTTTTCCTCTTTAGCAGTTTATGGTTATAGATGTATTCTATCATATAATACATTAAATATAATGATGCAAATACTTGTTATTTTATTTACTAAAGAATCCTAACTCTTTAGGGTCTCCAGGTATGTTGACTAAAGTCAGCCTTTTTGTTTTTTTAGTATGTTCAGTACTCATTGAATTGTCTTTTTTTTTTTTTTTTTTAATTGGGGAAGAGTTACTGTGGTAAATTTTTTGGGTTGTTCTTCTCTGGTAATTTGTGAATACTCTTATTTTAAATTCTTTGGAAGTTCAGAAAAATGTTAAAAAAAAAAAAAAGAAAAGATGTATATCACTTATGATTTCATTTCCCCAAACCAGGATTTCTTAGAAACATGCTGAGCATAATTCAGTTGATATTCTTTACCAAGTCTTGTTCCAACAATACTAACAACCTAAAATTGGAATACTAATTGTGGTGGTTAATTTCATGTGTCAACATGACTGGGCTAAAGAATGCCCAGAGAGCTGGTAAAACATCATTCTTGGGTATGTCTGTGAAAATGTTTCTGGAAGAGATTAGCATATGAATGGTAGACAAATAAGATCACTCTCACCAGTGTGGGAGGGCATTATCCAATCTGTTGAAGACTTAAATAAAACAAAAAAGTGGAGGAAGGGGAAATGCTTTTTTTCCTGAGCTGAAACATGCATTTCCTCATGTCCTCAGACAATGGTACTCCTGGTTCTTAAGCATTTGGACTCAGACTGGGTTTACACCATCAGCAGCCCCAAATCTTGGGCTTTTGGACTCGGACTGAATTACATCATGGACTTCTTTGTTCTCAACTGGCAGATGGCAGGCGGGTCATTTGAATTCTCAGCCTCCACAAATGCGTAAGCCAATGGGCCAATTCCTAATAAACCTCCTCTTTCCCATTTTGTATATATAGAATGAGACTATGTATTTAGGCACACATTCATTATATTGCTTGTGTTTCTCTGGAAAACTCTATTTAGTACTCTAATAAAAGTAAAAATCTACCATAATACAGTCTGATACTGGTGTGGTCATATGAACAAGACTAGAAGTTAATAAACACATAAAAAATTATATTTGCTGAAGTGACTTTGACTCAGGGCACTAATGTTACGAGATAGGAAAATAAATTTTCTCCATTACAAGGGAATAGTCAGGCCACTGGAAGGGTTACTGATGACCAGATGCCGATGCTGGAAAACAATCAAGGGCCTGGGCACTTACCTAACCCACACCCACATTCAGCTGCTTCACCATTTTCTCTCTGCAATCCAGCTTACTCTGTCCCCCAAGCACACAGAAGTAGATGGACTTGACTCACTGTTTACAGGCTCCCTCAATCCAAATGGCAAAATTCTGGGTTAAGTTCTAGTGTATGTCCAGTGGGTTGCAAAATATTGTGGCTTGTTCCCTGTTATCGCTGTTGCAATGGTAGGTACTAAAAGGGATGATTTTGAAGTAAGTAGATCCTATAATCAATGTCTACTTACATTTCAGTAGACCCACAGAAGCCCAGCCTTCATCTGTCCATTACCTAAATATATACATATTTAAAACCTAGAATGTTGAGGTTGGACCCTTTTGATCTTTCCATGGCATTTGTCTAAGTAAAGTAAAGCATTAAGGCTCAATTTGACTTATCTGTGTAAACACTGCTATTTAGAGTAGCAAATAGTTAATTGATTTCTTTTATTCTTTTTCTCTGGCTTTAGTCTTGTATTATACTCATAAAATATGTGTTTGTTTTCTCTTTTGAACAATTTTCTCCACTGCTGCAAATCTGCATAGGGGATCATTATTTGAATTTGGAGATATATTCTGTTCATTATCGCATCGTTTCTCCATTTCTCCAACTTTGTACAAATAAACTGGGGTTTGCCGAGAACCAATGTTTATCAGAGCTTTGCCCAGTAAACTCATTTCCTTTTATCGCGACAGATACAATTTTGAATAATCCATTTCTCGACATTTTCAGAGTATCCTATTTTCATTTTAGCTCAAAGGTCTTGTAGGGAAGAATAAATTTACTGCATTGAACTTGAATCAAAGGGGAAACAACTGGGTAAAATGGTTGAGAAAAAAGTTAAAGCTATGGAATTTTTCCATCTGTGGAATCCAGTAGTGGCTTTTTATGGTTTCAAGAAGGTAATAGGCCAAGTTCGTAAGTCAAAGCCACAGTTCCCTGAAGAGAGCTGTGTTTTTCTGATGCTATTTTGTATCTGGGTCAACCAAATATAGAATTTAAATGTGTTTATCATAAAGATATTAACAAATGGTCTGACTGCTGTGCAGTGTTGTGCTGATTTGGGATATAGGCCCCTCTTGTAAGCATTAGAGCTGATTCTAAAAAAGCTGATTGTGTAGAGCAGGCAGGGGAGGACATTGATATTCCAAATCTCTAATCTTAGCTACTTTTAGATTTTAGGTCAGTTTCTTTCCCACCCCAAGCAACCCACCGGAGCTCCAAGAGTGGCCTGCACACCACATACTGCATGCATGGCAAAGGCAGAGTCAGAAACTGGCCGTGCATATTTCTATCCGGGGATCACAGAGGATAAAATAATGAATCTATCCCTTAATTAATAAATTACCAATATAACATTTTCACATTTCCAAATTTATTTTTAATACTGCCTGTAATTATATTTTGAAGTCATGGAAGTATATTTGAATAGACCTGGAGATGAAAGATTACCATGGGAAGATTCCTAAATGCTTCCTGCGTTCACCTATTACACGAGTGGGATTCAGTGACTTCCATGAAAGCCGCAGATCTGCCTGATACACTAATCACAGCTTAAATAGCCAGGCCCAGAAACTTTTCGTGTATCAGAGTCTGAAGCATTGCAAGTTCAGTTTGTTGCCTTCTATCTGTTCTTGCCAGTCTCCTTTCCCCCCACCCCCAATTTTGATTGGTAAGATCTATACTGATTCTGAGATTGCCAACCTGGAAAAGGCTTTAGTTTTATTGCAAATTTAGGATTGAAAATCAAGTGTGATTTGAGAAATGTCTTTAGAGATGGAATATTCAGTTTTTGTCAGGAACCTTGCCAAGTTGAGTAGGCTTCTTTGAACTTTACATTGTTTTCTAGGAGGAACTTACTTAGTACTTGCTAATTTAACATCATCCTTCAACAGTTTTTTTTATATGCAATTAGGAAGAGCTTTCTTTGTTTTCATTTGAGTAATAGCGCTAATAATCGACAGTCTGGGGCCTTAACTTTAGCAACTATTGAATGTACAGTATGATGTAAATATTGAGATAACTAGTGAAATAGATCATTATTATCAACTCTAACCATTTAATTTTAAGCCCACACTGCTTTATTCAGGTATTACAAGTTAGTACCAATTTAGAAATTATGTACAAATCAATTTAATAAGGAAGTTAAATTTATATTTTTTAGGTACTTACTATAATTATAGACTAAAAGAAGTTGGCAAACCCATGTATCATCATAACTACATATTGGATACAGTTACATAAAATATTGCTTCATAGACATAATTTACTGTGAAAGATCAATGATAAGAGCATGAAAGCTCTGCAAATATATGGCTTTAATTAATAATCTATAATAACCATAACAACAACAAGAAATTTTCTTTCACAGTAGTCATTCCCAAAGGTATGTAGAAGCATAAGTAAAAAGTAAGAATAGATTTACTTTAGGAAAGTCAATACTTTTTGCCCATATACACTTTCAAAGAAATAAAAACAAACACAGCTATTTTATGTGCAGGAAGAGGACTGCGCTTACTGATCAGAAAACTTAAGATATCTCTAATACATTAATGATAATCTATTCACACAAATAATCATATCAGGATGGTTAAAATGGCCTAAATTAGTGTTCAAGGTGACAATGGATTTACCTTTTATGGTGCTATACAAAGGAAAAATAACAAATACTCTGTGACATAATATTTTATCATTTTTACATTTGTAAGAACCAAGCTGCTTTAAAAAAATGATAATGATATTGTTTGCTCTTTCTGCATAATTGTTCATTATTTTAATACTTTTGCTTTTGTTTCAATGCTTTTGTTCATAGAATTATATGAACTTGTAGGGACATAGAATCAACTGATTTTTTACTTGAAATAGTTTAAGCTTTCATTGAAACATAATTGATAATTATTCTGGAAAATTAGGATTTACAGATAACTCTAAATATTTTCTATCTTGCTACATAAAGATACATCTGTTAAATTTTTTCTTTAATCTTTCTAGAATAGTTTCAAGGAAATTTTACGTTAGTTAACACAAATATGCATTTAGTATACATAATGCTTTATAATTTAAATCGATATTATATTGGAGGTATCTTGTTAAAATATGATCCTAAAGAGTTTTGAAACATTTATGTATGGATGTTACATTTTGAATAGCATCTAATAACCCAATACAGTAGATTTTTCACTGTGACCCCTTCTCTTTTGCTGAAACTATGGTTAGTGTTATTTTAGTCACTATTCTGAATTTTTTGTAAAGAATCTAAATTAAATTGATTTTATTTGGTGTTATCTGTAGATTTACACTGAATATAAAACAGGACTAAAGTGGTTTTTACTAGTTATTAAAATTTTAAGAAGTCAACATATATCTTTTAATGATAATAGATAAGAGAATATTTCTTTGAATTTTCCTGTTGGTTTTATCAATTTTGGGGTCTTTTTTTTTCTTAGACTCTATCACAACCTGAAATGTTAAGAGAAGAAAATAATGACATGTTTTTTCTCCCCCAATATGGTATGTAAGGATACAACTACTAATAACTTTGAAATGAGAACTGAACTTTTACAGTCTAAGATTTGAATGTTTTGAGATAAACTGGAGAAATCCTAAATAAGAAAAATACTGAAAATAACCTTAGGGAATTTGATAATGGTGCAATGTTTTATTTATTATAGATTTATTAATTTATTAAACAGATACTACTAATATTCTTATGATGCCAAATACTGGAAATAAACCTGTGAACAAGATAGACATATTTTCTGTCTAGACAGAATCTGAGAGGTACACAGACACGTGAACTGAAAATTGCTACATTTGTGAGGACTGAATGGGTCCTTTAAATCAGATACAAGACTAGAGGAAGAGGCTCTAATGATGGATTGGAGGAATATGCCAGGCAAAAACATGAAGAAAAGCATATGTTAGCTAGAAAGCTTCAAGTGTGGAGACCCAAACAACAAAGGATTTAGTTATAGAGGAATGTCAAGATGGGTAGAATGTCTCAACCAAGGAGTGTAAGGTGGCTGGTGATTATTGTTGAAATAGAGTTCAGAGCAAGGGTCAGATCACAACGGGTCTTAAAGACTGTGCAAAGGGTATCGACTTTATCAAAGGGGCTATAAATGTTCATTAGAGGATTTGCAAGGAAATGACATGATCAAGTTTGCATCCTGTAACAATGACACAGGATTTAGAATGGAGGGTAGACCGGAGTCAGTCAAATTAGAAGAAGAAATGTTAAGTTGATTCAAGAACCCAGTACCTAGAGCATGGTAATTTGCAATGTTATTGTGGTATTAAGTGTGGAAATAAATGGGTCGATTGCATGCTGGGGGAGGAGAGATAAGAGGAAGGATTCAAACCCAGGTGTTTCATCTGATGTCCTGTGTAAATGGTTATGTCTTTTATATAACATTCTAAAAAAAGAAAGGACCAGAAAATTTCATGAAGTGTCGTTTGTATATCCATGGCATTTTATTTGACTGATATAGCTATGTAATAGCAGCAAAACATTTGTCATATCAAAATAGTATTATTAACTTAATTATTTAATTGGCTGGTAGTTTTGTTTTGTTTTGTTTTTTAAAGATTTTATTTATTTATTTGACAGAGAGAGACATTACAAGTAGGCAGAGAGGCAGGCAGAGAGAGAGGAGGAAGCAGGCTCCCCGCTGAGCAGGGAGCCCTATGCGGGCTTCGATCCCAGGACCCTGAGATCATGACCTGAGCTGAAGGCAGAGGCTTTAACCCACTGGCGCCCTGGCTGGTAGTTTTAATTCTGTTTAATTGACAAAAATTTTGTTTGTATTTTTAAATTATTTATACCTTATTTAATATTTGACTATGTTTAAGTGACAGAGGGGATATGCCAGAATTTTTTTTCTTTAAAAATATTTCATTAAACTAGTTAGAGAGACACTCCCATATATTACATTCAAATTAATAATGATAATAAAGATAATCTGAGAGTAAGCTGTATCAGGATTCCAACAAAAAATAGCTGGATTAATCTGAAAGAGTATAATGAAGGAGTGGTTTACTAAGCAGTGAACACGGGACAGGACCAACAGGGAAACGGCTGCCTGTTTAAGCAGGCAAGAGTGAGGGCTGAAACTCCGGAAGACAGACTCTTCAATAGGACTTGTGGCTACAAAGGAACGCAGACTCTACCTGCTCATCCAGGCAGGTGCCACAGGGAAATCTGAGGGTGGAATGAGGTGGAATAAGTACCCTGACCTCTCTCTATCTGTCCTCTGCTCTTCCTGACACTTCTCATTGGCTGAACCTTATGGGAAGCCACATGGCAAGAGGTCCCAGGTGATATGGTTCCTTTACAAAAATCCATTTCCTGAGGCTCAGAGAGTATAGGGAATAGGAATGAGAAAAGGGTCATAAAACAAAAATCAACATGCAAGCCAGGAAGTATCTACTGAATATGGTCAGAGTGGAAACATTTCTCTTCTACCCTTCTAGGTTATTTGACTAGTCTAAAAACTAAATTGACATAAGATGGAGTAACAGGAGAAAAACAAATTTAGTTTTATAATCTGGGAGCCCATGAAATATGACACCCAAGGGCAGTCAGGCAGTTAAGGTTTATATGCCATCCTGAGTTACAGAGGGGTTTGGCCTGGGGCTTCCAAGGGGTATGGGGCAATTCACAGGAAGATAAGAAGAGTACCTGTTTGATAATCACATGTATACCCTGCCATACGAGTACGCCTTTCAGATAAAATATTATCTTTGGAAATAGCTCTCTTTCTGGGACAGACCCTCCATCTAAATTCTTTTAAGAGAGAGGTAAAAGATTTTCTTATGTCTGCTGCATCTTTTTTTTTTTTAAAGATTTTATTTATTTATTTGACAGAGAGATAGAGAGCCCAAGTAAGCAGAGCAGAAGGCAGAGGGAGAGAGAGAAGCAGGCTCTCTGCTGAGCAGGGAGCCCGATGCGGGACTCCATCCCAGGACCCTGGAATCATGACCTGAGCCAAAGGCAGCTGCTTAACCAACTGAGCCACCCAGGTGCCCCTGTCTGCTGCATCTTAATTGCCTTTAGCTGAAAATAATCCACGTGCCAAAGTGGCACATTTTCAGATAGAATATTTTGCTCCTCTTCAACACTGACTGCATACTCGTGTTTTTTTTTTTCTAGTGTACTGAAAATGCTTTCAGTTAGTAAGAGTAGAAAGCAATCTTATGACTTAAGCAGTTTATAGTTAAGTTGTAAAATAGCCACACAAATACAGGTGATGTATTGTTGAAATGTGGAAAACCTAGACATATTTTTGGGGTGCCCGGGTGGTTCAGTCAGTTAAGTGGCTGCCTTCAGCTCAGGTCATGATCCTGGGGTCCCGGGATCAAGCCCTGTGTCAGCTTCCCTTTTCAGTGAGGAGTCTGCTTCTCCCTCTCCCTCTGCCTGCCGCTCTGCCTACTTGTGCTCTCTATTGCTCTGTCAAATAATTAAAAGTCTTAAAAAAAAATCTAGACATTTTTAAGGTAGAGACAAATAATTAGTTTTGGGAGGGACATATGGTATGAGAAAGGAAAGGAGTCAAAAATGACTCAGGGGCACCTGGGTGGTTCAGCTGGTCAAGCGTCTGCCTTTAGCTCAGGTCAGGATCTCAGGGTCCTGGGATCAATTTCCACATTGGGCTTTCTGCTCAGCAGGGAGTCTGATTCTCTCCCTTCCTCCCCACCTCCCCCCTGCAGCCTGTGCTCTCTCAAATAACTAACTAACTAACTAACTAAATAGATAAATAAATAAATACAAATCTTTAAAAAACTATGGTATATTCCCTATACCAATTGCCCCAGAAAAGCAGGGATGTGTTTAATATACTTTTATTGCTACTAGCCATTATCTTTTCTCCTTATACTTAAAGTTGTCTTTGTTAGGATGGAGCCTATTTGCAATGCAGCGTGAACAGATTATCACCTCTCCCTGCGTGAGCCCTGCCCTCTGTTCAAAGTGCTTATTTTTCCAGCTCACCCATCTAGATGCTGTGTCAAGTGCAAATTCTTAAGTTCTACGTGGGAAGAAGGTGTGTATGGGTGGGTATAAATGGTTTATTCTCTGACAAGTTTTAAATAAATGATCATGAATGGCTCTTTTTCAATTACTAATGGCTCATTTCTCACAAAACCAATGAATGATCACTACCTAATCCTACACATGTTCACAGTTGATATAGGCTGTAAGTTACAACCTAATGTGTAGGATCCTTAGTGAGCTACTTTAGGCAGGCAAGACTGACTTAGTAAATAAACATATAATCAGCACATAAAAAGTATTGAGACAAAAATTGGCTCTGATACCTCCGTTTTGGATCTCTAATACTTGCAACCTCAAGAATTTAGGATTTCAGGAAGGGATTTGGAGTTATGAAATTTGACATTGCAGTGGAACAATATATAACATGTGCCGATATGTAAACACTCATGTCACTGTTACTTTGTAAAAACAAGATTTCCTAGCTGCAAATTTGCAGTAAATATTCAATTCAGTCTTCAGACAACAATGAATTTCTTACATGTGAACATCTTATGTTAATAAAATGGTATACCAGGTCCTTTATCATTTAATCTCACAACTCTCAGAAACAGATATCTTAATTCTATTTTAAAGATGAGAATAATTGGTAGTGGTGGTAAGCGATTTGTCCCAAATCACACAGGCTTCAACTTCCAAGATTATTTTCTTGCAACTACCCCAACTACAGTAACACGTGTCCTCACATCATGAGCAAATCACCAATAAAATTGATATTGATAAAAATAAGGAACTAAATTAAAAGTAATTTTGAAATATGCCTAACTTCTGGTTAGAATTTATAGCCCTCAGAAAACATACTTGGAGTTACAAATAACCTGTGTTCAAATCACAGATCTGCCACTTGGGTGGACAGGTAGACCTTGAGAAAATATTTTTAACCTTGGTCAGTAGGGTTTTCTCATCTCAGTAACAGAAATCATAGTATCTGCCTACTAGAGTTATTTTGAGAATAAAATAAGATAATATACAAAAAGTGCTTATCATGAAATCTGCTCAGTATTTATTGAATGTCTGATGTCCTATTTCATTGCAAATATTTGTAAAATTGTCTACCAGTAGGGTTTATAAATTATCACCTTACCTTAATTAGGAACAAGGATAGTTAACAAAATTGATCTAAGAGTTTGATGGTTTTTCTATACCTTGGAGCCATTTTCACCTTTTCTGTAACATGGAATAAGCACTTTCAAGTCCAAAAATTCCAAATTATGTCCCTGATATTTGAAAACAACAGGAAATGTTACCATGTAGCCTGTAAAACGTTGTGAAGTGTGTGGGAGAGAAATTGGTCCATACCATGGCTGAAATAACAGTGGCCACTCATTCAAACTCCATGAAGGAAAAATGCAAAGTGGTGCTCTGATTTTAATGCCTCGGTGCCAATAACTGCATAAATTGATTTTATTACTATGGACTGATATTTTAATTACTCTTGTTGTAATAGAACAAGGAAGACAGAGATGCTGATTACTATAAGTATTAAAAAGCATTACATTCCATACAAGGAAATCTTAGGAGGAGAATTTGCATTAACTTTTCCTTTTAATTCTATTCATTTCTTTTTCCCCCAATATTTGCTGTGAGATCAATATTCACAGAGCTTGTAATGTAATTAGAAGAATCATTGGCTATTAGGAGAATTAGCTTGGGTTGCAAGAAAAGAATAACAGAAAACTAATGGATTATCTGACTTGATCTGACATCTATAATGCCTCTGAATTCTTTATATAATGTAAAATCTGAAATGTAAGTAAGAAAGAATTAAGGCACATGTACATATATTTAATCCTTTCAGCAAATCTTTTTGAAGACCCTTAATATGTGCATATCAATGAGCACTGGTTATCCCTTCCTTGCATCTTACTGATCTGTGTTTGGTAACAAAATATAGAAAACAGGACTTTGAGCTTGGCTTGAATGGATATATTTGTGTTATTTCCAGATTAAGGTCTATACTATATATATGATTGACTCTTAAGTAATCAAAATGAAACATTTTAGTGGCACCACTGATTAGAAATGCACTAGTCTAGCCACTGTAGAAGATACAAGATGGATGAAGACAGATACACACACACACACACACACACACACACGCACACACACGAGAGAGAGAGAGAGAGAGAGAGAGAGAGAGAGAGAGAGAGAGAGAGAGAACAATCCAGAAATTCAGCATAGAGAGAAATGCCCCTAGGGCTATGGTGGTTCAGGCAGAAAAGAGCTTGTCTGTGAGGGTGAATGAGGAACTCTTCTTGGAGGAGGCAAGATTTATAGGGAGTCTACTAACATAATCATGGGAAGGATGACTACACATCGACATACACTTGCTGGAACAGATTCAGCATAATTACTAACACCCTTTATCACTCTTTAAATTAACCTTGCTTAGGTCAAAAATTTTACTGTAACTTGAGCTATAGAGAGGTTTTGAAATTTGTTCCTTCTCTGTGCTTAAACAACTTCTGTGTTTTTTGAGCGACAACAACAAAATGATTCCCTCTCTATTTTGGAGCCAATATTATTAAGATTTTAAGGTGAAATCATGGGACATATTAATGATTTTCATTGCATTTTCCTGCACACATGAATTTTGAAATATTTTCTTCCTTCTTCACGAGCAAGATAAACAGAAAAATCAGTTTTTATATTTTGGAGTTGAGAATGTTAAGTAAGAGCTCTATGCTAAGAAATGATCATATTTCTGTGAATAGAAACAGAGCTAAAATGAACACTCCAGAAATAGAATACAATCCTGCTCAATCATTATCTGTAAAATTAGAAAGGCACCCTTGTGTAAAGATTAAATATCTGACTAAAATTTGGAAAACATGGGATGGCTCTGTGTGACCTTGGGTCATAATTTTTATTCTCTAAACTTAAGTTTCCTCATCTTTGAAATGACAAGGTTAGAATAGATGGTCATTAAGGTGTCTCCCAGCCCTAATAGACTATTATTTGAAATTCAAATAGGTTAATATAAATTTTACTCTTGGTAGTGAAACTTCCTGAAGTGATTGCTTAAAACAATTGGGAAAGTAATGGATAAAAGTCTTCAAAAGAAAGTATAGAGATATGTTTGAAGAATGCAGTGATAGGTTCTTGAGCTGCTTATTCAAACCCAAATTCTAAAACCCATTCCCAGATATTTTGAAATGCAATCATAATGTGATAAAGCAGTGTTTCCAATTTTGGATTCTCCAGTCATTGGTCCAAAATATTCTGCTTCCTTAGGTTGTGTCCTTCCAGGCAGAGACCCTGAGCCAGGATTTGAGTGCAAGTGATTTATTAAGGTTGGGATCCCAGGAGAAACTACAGGAGGTGGGAGAGCAGGTATGCAGGGCAACACAGAAGGCCTCCGAGTAAAGGCATAACTTCACATGAAATTACAGACTCAGCCTGCTCTGCAGGAGCGTTCTGGAGCACGCCTGGTGGTTTTCCCAGCAGAGGACCTGAGCTTCGGTATTCCTACATCAGTCTGTCATTGGCTATGAGTCAGGGGTGGGGGTGAGAAAGGAATGGGAACGGAGGCAGGTAAAAACTTCCCTGCATTTCTAGTTATTTCAACTAGCAAGGCAGTTCCAGTGCCCAAGGAAAATCATCAGCAGACATTTTCAGGTGGGGCATTTTAGCACTAGAAGAAACAGAACCTGGGGAGTGGGGTGCAGAGGCAGTAAAGGGACTTGAGAGTCTCTAAGTGGCACATCAGGAATGTTCCCTGCAGTTATTTGCCTCCTAAACTCTTTTCATGGTCAAACTACGGTGAGAGATTTTAGATGCTATACCTCCTTCTGAGACTGATGACTCACAGTAGCATATTAAAGGTCTTAAGTAGTAATGTAATGAAAGACTATTTCCAAAATAAATTTGACTAATTTATCAAGTAACAACCATCAGGGAAAAGCACACTGGAAATTTTGCCAATAAGACCTCAAGAATTTTGAGTTAAGAGAGACATTTTACTGAATCATAGCATTCTGTTCTAAATGGTACCCAGTAGCAGCCTGAGAAGTAGCCCACAACACTTATTAAGACATGTACATACACTTAGGCCCACCTTAACAATATGATATGACAGCCAACATATTGTAATAAACTGTGAGAGAGTTCCTCTAACTAAAAAGCCTGAGGGAATGGGATTGAAAAATGAAACTGATAGTTTATATGGCCTTTGCCTGCAATTAGTCAGCCGACATAGTCTGCCTCTTGGCTCCTAAATTCAAGATCTATATCAATAGAAAAAGCAATCGACTGTCTCTCTCCCAGTGGTGTTTCACTTACTGAGGTAAAGTGCTGACCTTAACCCCTCTCCATCTCATCCCTCAGTATAAATTTGCTTTTTATATTTAGTCAAAATTTGCAACACTGAGGGGAAAACCTAGACAGGAGGAAAGAATAATTGAAGTTGACTCATTACATCCTGGAAGTGTGATAATACTTAAACTTACTGCTCATTTTCAGCTATGTGGTATGCCCTGTGTTAAGGACTTCATATTTGTCTTTTCATATAATTCTCCCAACCATCCTGAGAATGGAGTGATTAGGAACCTGATTCAACAAGGTTAGGAAACTTTCATGAAGCCAATAAAACCAGGAAGTGACAGAGTGGAGATTCAAAACTAGGTCTTTCTGAATTTTCATTAGACCATAATTGTAGTTAAAGTAGTCAAGATGAGCTTTGTCACCAACATATAGTAAAATTTTTGGTCATGCAAGTGCCCTACCTACTTACAGAAACATGAAACTAGAGGCAGTCTACAAGATTTGTTGTCAATAAAAGTATTTTTATTGGAGTAAATTTGCTTTAAGTTTGCTTTAAAATCTAGACCCACAGTTCCTTTTTTCAGTTAACCATCTAAAAGAGACACTTGACTGGCTCTGAAATTAGCAGATAACAAGATCAGGAATATTTGTGTACATTGTCTGTTGCCAAACATAACTTTTAGATACAGCTCACCCCTCTCTAGGAGAGTCAGACAAACTAAAACAGGACCATGAATTCATGAACAGTGGTAAGAGAACATCTTGAACACTCTTCCCTGAAAATGATTTCTTCTAAAAGCTATAAGGAAATTATAACGTTTGACACCTGTTTGATGTCTTTAATAGGAGATAAAAAAGAATGACTTCTATGAGAAAGAAACAGAAATCACATGGAAGGAATAGGTAAAGATACAAAATCCACAGAATTCTATAAAAAGAGATACTAACCAATGTTTGCAGGGAAACTAAAAATGTAATAGCAAAATTACACTGTTGGGGAGCCTGGGTGGCTCAGTGGGTTAAAGCCTCTGCCTTCGGCTCAGGTCACGATTTCAGGGTCTTGGGATCGAGGCCCGCATCGGGCTGTCTGCTCACCAGGGAGCCTGCTTCCTCCTCTCTCTCTGCCTCCCTGCCTACTTGTAATCTCTCTCTCTCTGTCAAATAGATAAATAAATAAATAAATAAATAAATAAATAAATAAATAAATAAATAAAATCTTAAAAAAAAAAGAATTACACTGTTAAACTGTAGTAATGCTATAGAAGAAAATACCTTAGTCACTCCTCCAAAGTCACTTTTCAAAAATATTCAGGGTAAACAAGATTAAAACAATGACAGAGAATATGATACATATGAAGTCATATAGTAAAGATTTAATCTAAGAGTTGTAAGTGTTCCTGGAAATAAAAATCAAATAATCATAGAAGCAGTAATATAAAACTGATTTGTGCCTGATTTATTACAGAATTCAGGATACAGATAAAAATAATATTGCTACAAGAAAAGCAAAAAACAAAAAAAGAGACCTATACCCAGAAAATACTTGAGACATTTTCAATTTTAATGATAAAGAAAAGCAAATTCCAGCATGAATCAGGTAGAAAATTCTGCTTATCTCCAAATACAAGTCATTCTGAATTTAGTCTTGTCTTTTACAACTAAACATCAAATTAAATATAGAAAGTTTAGAGTTTTGACAGAGAAAAGTTTGTAATTCAATTAAGTTTTATTTCCAGACAAAATATATTTTAAATGAGAAGGTAATAATGCAACAATTTCACTTACTCTAGGGTTCAGAAAAATATGCCTTTAATTACTTGTTCTAAAAGTTATTTAGAATCAGGAGTACCTGGGTGGCTCAGTCTGTTGAGAATCCCTCATGGTTTCAGATCAGGTCATGATCTCATGGGGCCTGAGATTGAGCCCCATGTTTGGCTTTCTGCTCAAGGGGAATCTGCTTAAAGATTCGCTCCCTCTGGCCCTCCTCCCACTCAAGCGTGGATGTGCCTGCACTCCCTCTCTCAAATAAATAAATAAATAAACAAACAAACAAATAAATAAATAAATAGATAAATAAATAAATAGATAAATAAATAAATAAAATCTTAAAAGAAAAAAGTTACTTAGAATCATATTCCAACTGACTGTGGAATGACGATTTAAGACTTTGGAAGTTTAAGGATAAAAGCTGAACAGGGTTTTCATACATTAAAATGCATCAGCAAACCACCTTCCAAGATTTGGAGAAATCATCATTTTACCAAGCTGTATCTATTTCAACTGCCCATTTGATTAAATCTATAAGAAGTCTGAGTAATTGTCTCCTCCCTTCAGGGATGAAACTTAAAACAAAAAGATCCAATGAATTATTATCTATCACTTGTGATAGGCATGAATGAGCTTATTATTGAATTCCCCCTCTCCCCAGTTCTCTGGGAGTAAACTCTCCTAAAGAGAGTTTTCTACCATTCAGAAATCCACATAAATGTGATTATAGTTATGCATAAGCATAGGAAATTGTTAAGCATGCATACATAACTGTTTCTGAGGCTTAGGAAAAGAAACACAATAATTATTAATGTTGTTGTCTTTGAATGGTGGTGGAACTATGTGTGGCATTTTCACATTTCATTTGATTTTTTTTTCAAATTTTCTAGAATGATCAGATTTATTTTAAATTACAAAATAAAGCTCACATTAAAAACAAAAAGCAAAAACCACACAAAAACTTAATTCCTAAAAATCCAAAATTAAAAAAAATATTTGGGATTTAGGGTTATTCCCATAAATAATATTGTGCAGTTGGCTTTCCTTTTACCAGTTTTCACAAGTGCAATAAATGTGCTTCTAAAGTCCTATGGGAGGCAAGTTTCTAAAGATGTGTCCCCAAGATTCCAAACTTCGGATTTTTCAATCAAACATTAGTTTAGGCACTGCCTTGAAGGGACTCTGAAGATATAAGCAAGATTACCAATCAATTAACTGTAAGATAGCGAGATTTTCCTGGGTTATCTAGGTGGGCCCAATGACATCACAGGAGCCCTATAGGAAGAGAAAAGGATGGCAAAGGGGAGGGCAAAGCTTGATTCAAAGCGAGAGGGAACAGAAGAAATAGAATTAGGATTCTGAATATCTTTAATGGCTTTTAAGATGGAGAAAACCATTGGCCAAGGGATGCAGGTGACTTCTACAACATGATAACAACCCCTGTCCAGGAAGGAAAAAAGGACTTTAGTCCTAAGCTGCGTGAAATTGATTTCTGCAAAACAACTTGTTTGAGCCTGGGAGAAGATTCTCCCCCAGAGCATCTAGATAAAAGCCAGCCTGCTTACTACCTTGACTTTGGCATTGCATGCCCTTAAACAGAGAAGCTAGTCATGCTGTACTCAGACTTCTGGACTACCAAAATGTGAATAATAAATGAGACTCCTAAAAATATATATACCTTATTATTTTAGAGAAATTTTATGTTTATGTAAAATTGAGTGACCTAGGTTCCCCATTATCAACCTCCCCCATCACAATGGTACATTCGTTACAACTCATGAACACACAACACATAATAATCACCCAAGTTTATATGAGGATTCCCTGTTGGTGTTGTACCTTCTATGGACTTGGACATATTTGTAATGACAATACAATGTATTGCATTCAATATTATAGTATGTTATAGAATTGTTTCACTGCCCTAAAACTCCTTCATACTCTGCCTATTTATCCTTCCCAACTCCCGAACCCCAGGCAATGGGTCTTTTTTTTTTTTAACTGTTAAATCTGTGGTAATTTGTTATAGCAGCAATAGAAAATTAATATAGGTCCCAATCCTTACTTGAAGGTTCTGAAGGAGCTTATAGTCTGATATTGTATTCAGTCCTTCTCCTATCTTTTATTTACGGATCTTTTCATTGGACTTGCTAAAGAATTTAAGGTTAATCTGATAAACTAATTTAAATTAAGGCAAAAGATTTAAATAAGTGTTTGTACTTTGATCTGAAATGGTGATTCTTGCTGGGATATTATTGGCTTGGAGAACATTTTGTGCAAATAACTCTCTTATCATTTTTTTTAATTTTTATTCTTTGCCCAAGG